>VZTQ01015496.1:414082-464621 GCA_013400755.1 Pelecanoides urinatrix
CCCCCGGCTAAACTGGTAAAGTCCGAATGTTGATGTTTGTCAGGTAAAACCTCTAAACCTCTTGACCATCATCTGGAAGTAGGCAGTACAAACATCATGATGATGATGATGATGAATCAGCTGCGATTATCCTATTTCACCTGAAACCACCAGGCAGATTTCCTTTCTTGTACCTTTATCGTAAAGTAAATCCTTTTCGAGGGGCCAGTGACAACTCTAATGGATAATTTACAATCTACTGAGCTTCTGGATTAAATAACAGTGAGTCTGTAAACCAACAGGCTTCAGAGAAAACACTAGTAATTTGTTTATTGCCCTCCCTCAGTTCCCCAATTACGATTGATCTCCGCTTAGCAGTCTAGTGCTGCTAATTGTTTGGAAAAGAATGAAATGACTTAATCTTTATAGGCATCTTCTAGCCTAGGGTTTGACTTCGTAATTCACTGTGTCAATCTCTCTAAAGCAAAGATAAGTGGAGTGCATAGTTACATACTGTACTTTAACAAATACTTAATTTATAAACAGAAAAGCCCAGACAGTCTCTGCTAAGTATCTGACAAAACGGTGCCACTGATGGCATCTGGCTTTATGCCACTGATAGGCAGGCAGGAATAAGCCTAAAAGAGCTCTTGTCTGTGCTGCTGTCCTGGCAAGGCTCACGCTTGAGTCAGAATTTAATCAGCTCTTTATCTCCTTACCGCTTCTAGGGTGTCAATCGCTGCGAGTATTTAACGTGGGGAGGAACCTCTGCAGATGCAATCACTTTGAAAGGTTTCATGAGCTGTTTCTTAATATTGTTTTTAGCTGGAGACTGCTTAGCTACCAACGCTTGCATTTGCAGAACGCAAAGGCACCAGGACTTATGATGATAAGGCCTTAAAATATTATTTTGGAGGGTTTCTGAAGTCTTCAGTATTGAAAATTCAGTATTTGAGGATTTCTATTCTCCTGCTGTTGCTGGATCTCTTTTACACTAATATTGCACAGTCTCTAGTAATTGCAAGTTGCACCAAAAGCCTCAGTGTACAAGGGGAGAACAACTCTTCAGTTTGTGGATGAGATATTCATGAAGAAGTCACAAATTCTGGCACCTGCTCCAGTTCAGGTTGGAAAGTGTTCATGTTGTTGAAAACGGTTTTCATAAAAATAAAATAGCTTGAGAATGACCCACTTTCTTATGTTTTTTAACCTAGTGGTCAGAGCATTCACTTGTGAGGTAAGAGATCTTGTTCTTCTTGATAAAAGTAGGAAGAAGAGAGATTAGAAATCCTGTTACTTCTATCCATCTGAATGTTTTTTCTTCAGTGATATTATGGGGGGAAAAAAAAAAAAAAAAGACTTATGCATTTTCTTTCAGTAATCTTATGGTTGACTTGCCCACCTTGCAGGGTCTTTTTTCAGCATCCCGTAGGAGCAGGATCCAAAACTCTCCCAACACACTGAATGGTGTGATTTGCATCCTTCTCAAGTCAGTAGATGTATTTATGAAAAATTAAGCAAGATGAGTTTTTGCAGAACTCCTCCTTTCCAGCCCATAGCTGTTTTTTAGAATAACCACCAGTAAATCAGTGTTGTATTCTGTGCTGGTTTTGCCTGTATCTCAACAACATTATTTTTGCTTTCAAAACTTACTCTGCATGCTTTCACACCATTGAGGTCTGACAAAGAATCTTGCTCCAGTCACTTTTTTTTCATGTTTGCTGTTCTCCAGTCATACAGAGCTACTTCTGGCTCAGATCATGGAATAATTAAACGGCAGGATTGGTTTCTTCCAGATGTATGTTTGCATATGTTCTTTCCCAGGTTTCAACTCCCGTTTTCTGAGTCAACTTGATTATGTTGTGTGGTATAAGCTTAGGGGGCATCAAGAGAAATTATTGCACTTGTCAGAGAATCAGCAGTGGAGGATCAACAGTCAATAAGAGAGGATCATTAGAACTGATTCAGATAGGGTCTCTTGGGATAAAATAGTTGGTCAGAGCAGGAAAATCAGTCTGCTCAAGTATGCTAATAACTCAGTGACAGAGCTTTCAACAGGCTGATTAGTAAGGGATACCTGACAAAGGGGACTGCAACTTCATAAAAAGGGGACTCTCCTATTGACCACTAAAAAAAGAAAGAGGCCAGAAACAGAAAGGCTGGGGAAAAAAGGGGAGGGTGATAGCAGACACAGGATGTTTTTCTGAAAAGTAATAACAGTTCCAGAGCTTTTATCATTATTTTATGGAAGGTAACTGAGACAGAGGAGAATATCTATGTGTCCTGACTGCACCTTTCTGTAAGCCCCAGTGCCCATAAATGTGCTGCTGTGAAGGGTTAATGCCGGTCCTGGGGTTGATTTCTGCTTTGCATGGGTTAGGATCTGCGTGCAGCAAATGAGACGGAGAAACCACAGAAAGGCAGTGCTGGAGTCCAACAGAAACAGTAAAAACACATGAGCTGACGGGCAGTCAGTTCAAATGGACCGGCAGCTCAGTGCATGTCCATCATGCAAAGCTCGGTTTGGCTTTCGCGACTATTTTCCAATCGCAAGAGATGAACCCGTAAAGTAGGTCAGCTGGCACAGAAGCGAGTGTACATAGCTCCCAACAATTTCAGTTGGTGAAATGAATATACATATCCAGAGCAAGAGTATAATCTTATGTCATGAGTATATTTGATCTAAAATAAATTGCAGTGAAACTTGCACTAAGGAGGAATTCCAGTAGGCAATATCCTCTCTTTAAGACTGCTTCAAAGTATCCTCAAGATTTCTAGTACAATTATATCCAGACTTAGTAAAATGCCAACTCCACTTGGCAACTGACTTTTTTTTTTATTCATAGTCCCTGGAGTGGTAGCTTAAGACATCCCTCAGTACACTTCACCTGTCTGAAACACTTTCACATGTTCATAGGGCTAAATTAAACTGAAATTACTCTTTTTTTATAATCCACAGTACAGCTCTTAGATAATCCCTAAAATAATTCTGAATAAAAATATTCCATCAAACAAGCTTTCAGCATCTGCTCATTACACTGTCTAAAGTTAGTATGCAATATATTTCTAATTCTCTCAATTGTTTTCCTCAGATTTATTCTAATTCTATGCTAATAAGTATGAGTACTAAATTCCTGATGTTTCTGTGGTAAATAATACATTTAAAATCTCAAGTGAAAGGTTTAGATCAGGAAGTAAACTGACTATCTGAAATATAGTAATGGCTGAGAAAATCTTTGAAAGGTTGTGGATATGTGAGAATGAATTTCCCCAAATTTATGCTTATAAATTTGAATTTGAAATAATATCATCTGAATAGAGATGAACCACTTAAAAGCAACACATTCACCAAGACTTCAAATTGGATTCTAGTAGAAGGGGGAAACAAAAACAAAAAAAACAGATCATCTGCCCTCCAAAATCCACTTTTCTCTTGTTTCGGTGTTATTCACTACCGTTTACTGAGTAACAACATAATATCCTTGATGTTGTTGACAGCCTGCCTTCCCTTCACACTACCGCCCGAAGCACAATGTAATGCCTAATTTGTGTCGCCTCTGAAATTAGAGCTAAACCTGTGATTCACGGGCCAAATTTTGTGCCTCCAAGCGGTTCCATTTTTGTACCTGCACCGTCACCGTGAGATGGTCCCTCTCTTCAAAGTGCCGGCTGGGCACAGGCATCACGTCACCATCATCATTAGATGCTCACCATACTCTCCAGCTTTGCCCATCGGTGTGTACTGCTGTTATTAGAGGTACCGGCACTAGTGGGGGTCTAGGAGTAACTTTTTGCATTTCTTTATGGTTCACACTGGACCGAAGCACCTCCAGTTCTGTTTTCAATTAATTTTAATCTTTATTATTAGAATACAGCTGTTATCAGCTACACGCTAATAAGCAAACAATACTCAAAAGGGATTCTGACAAAATAATGTTGTTGAGTGCTACGTTTTCTTGTACATTGAGTTTATTAGGTTCAGGTTCTGAATTGTAAGAAGTCTGAAGCAGCATTAAGCTAACAGTGTTAGGGAACTGTCTCGGAGGTATGAAACAATGAAAAACACAATGAATGTCTATTATTCATACAGTATGAATGCTTTCTAAAGTAACTTAGATGCTTCCTTTTTACTTGATAGTGCTTTTTGTTTCCTCTATTAAATAGTGCTTAAAAACCACAACTTCAGTCAATCAGTAAACAGGATCATTACTTCTAAGTGTTTCAGATTCTGAATCAAGGGTTTCATTTAATTTTCCAAGTGGAATAATGCATACAGATGAGGACGTCAAATTGCAAATAACCTGTATTAGAATGGCGTGTACAGTGCTTATGGTAAGTAAGCAACATTATTGACTTAGCTTAGGGATTTAAAATGCTGAAAAACACTAACAGAATAAATTGATTGGAAGAATGGAGATGCGCATCACTGTGTTGAAAATCTGAAATGAGAGTAAAAGGATGCAATAGTATTTTGTAATTCAGAAATATGTATGCATAGATATACATATAGGTATATATGGATAATGCCAGTATTATTGATTTAAATTTCCATAGGGACGAAAGAAAGCATACTGACTTTGATTTGAATGGTTATGCTGGGATTCATTATCAATATGTTAAAATAAAAATTGTTGGCTACATCACGCCCCTGCTGAACTTTTTCCATTAGTAGTTAATGGCCATCAACTCTTACTTTTCATAGTTTTGAATGCTATTTCTTTTTTCTTCCTTCTATAATCACCATAGTCACGCTGGAAACCTTTCCAGAGATAATGACAAAATTCAAATGATTCATTTCTAAATCCAAAGACTGTGGACTTGCATCTGTCAGTGGGAGCATTACCACATAATACTTAGCGATTTCTTGCATTTCAGTTTGAACAGCCAAGGCTGCCATGACAAAGTGCCTCTCAGCATTTTCATAACAGACCCAGGTTCAAGGTTTTTCTGTAACCCAGAAGTATACGTGGCCGGAGCTCGGAATTGGACTTTTATTCATAGGGTGCTTCAGACTTGTGCCTTAAGCAAGCTTAGCCAGGAAAGATACTGCTGCTTGTAAGGATTTCATTTAATATTTTCAGCTGTAGGTGAATGTGATCCCTGATTTGTTTGTTGTTTGTCATTTGTGGGTTCAGTGTATCAAACACAAAGCATGCCAAAGCCCAGTGGTGATATTCTTGCCTATATTAAAAACCTCTTCAATCCCATGGGTTGTCTTGTTAATTTCACTGAGACTATTCGCTGCATAAAATATTAATTGCAAGAAGTATACCATGATCTCGCCCTGATTGCATAGAGGCTGGCTGTGTAGGAACCCCGGTTCACAAGTGTTTTCACTGCAGAGTCACCTTGGGTTGATATCTTGTCAGATCTCATAAACGTCCTACCCAGCAGCTCGGGGACACAACCTGGAGGGAAACCCGGGCTCCGACGGCTGCTCCTGAGCGGAGGCGGGTGAACGTCCCCGTGGTGATGCCACGTCTGGGCTAGGATAAAAGCAGGCAATGCTTATGTTCCTTAAAGGTCTGCTTTCTTTTTGGTTTTTTTTTTTTTTTTGGTAGAAGTGAGTTATTAAACTCCGTGGTCCTCGGCTGACACGGTCGCATGCTGATCCAGGATCACTGCTGCCCTTCTGAATTGGTGTGCAGGGTTTCTGCTGCGTTTTACCCTGTAGGTCACTAGGTTTGTCATGGATAAAGTATTGTCTATCTACCTGTAAATAGGTATAATTTGGAAAGCAGCAGGGGATTTCATGGGATGGAAAGTGCTGTATAATGGCCCAGTCCTGCAATTGTTCCTTGAAGCTATGCTAGTGGTAAGTAGTAATGGGTCAATGTCTCCCTCCGGTTTTGAAAGCATTAGCGGAAATTTTGCCTGAGCAGCAACTGTGCCATTAGGCCTTTGTGTCAGATGCTTTCTATACACCTGTTCTATTATGCAATGCTTGTGCTGTAATAATAATATTACATCATTGCTCTTCACCTATGTTAAGCTACCCTATAAACTGCCCTGGTGAAGTGAATAATCCATTTCCACTACTTTGCATGGCAGACATCGTTTGTAAGCTCACCCAAACATTTACATCTGCATGTGCCTGAGTGTGCGTGTGTGGAAGTATACATATTAATTACAAATCCCCCTATGTTAGCCTTGCAAATGAAACCATGTTCAGCTAAGCGCGTGAAAGCTGTGATGCATGAAATGCCAGACGTCTTGCTGCCCATGCAACTTAATTTGGACTTCTAGGGTGTCCAGAGTATCTACTCACTGATGAAGGGGGAACTTTCTGAAAATTGTAGTCAAATAATTCAATTTTTTTTTTTTAGCTGATATGCACAAAAGGACTAAGAAGCTTTATGGATGGTGGTAAGGAGCAATGTTTCTTAACTTTTAAGTGTTTGACTTTCACCTAACTATTGCTTCTAAATTTTTTCTTAAATCACATTGTCACATAAGCACCTTCTTCAAGAGAAAAATTAAGAATGAATTGTATTATTTATAGCTGTAAAAAAAAAAAATATAACAAAAATCCCATCCCTACCCCCAGTCCCAGAACTTCTCTTCACAATGGCAGAAAACTTCCTTTCTTTTATATGTCAACAAGTGCGCTTGGGCTTTGTTAGTCCTGGAGTTTATCTTCCGTCAGCAGCTGGCAAAGAAAAGGAAGGGAAAAACACAACCGGCCCCTGAGCTGGTCAGTGGCATTGAAGTGCCTGGTCTCATCCTTCCTCAGCCCGATCCCTGCGGGGGGCTCGCACCCCGTCCAGGTGAGCTGGCAGCCCCCAGACCCCTCCCGGGGCAGCTGTGCCGCCTGCAGCTGCCGCCGCGCCGCTCCCCATCCCGCTCCCCTTCGGCGGGGTTGGCAGCCAGCTGCGATTTCCCGGGGAACACGAGCGAGCGAAAGGAAATGGCAATTATCAGCTATTCATATGGCAGCAGAACCTGAATGGGATTTCATGGGACAAATAAAAGAGCACTTCTCCCGCCCAGGAGCCTCTGCCGGCTCAAGCTGCGGAGGTTTTAGAGCTACGAGAATCTTTTATAGTGGAAAGCTGGAGCTCCAGCTTCCCCTGTAGCCTTGGGTTTATTTATCACCATTCATAATGTTAGATTCAATCAATTCAGCTGTCCACCCTCTACTTTTGGGGTTTGGTGCTCCTGCACTGTAGCTAACTTAGCCGCTGGTGGCAAGCTGGGTTTATTCTGGGGTGTAGAAATGGCCCAGGAACGGCCAAAGCTTGTTTTCCTTTCTGACTGCTTGCTATTGCGTTTTACCCCTTTCAGCTCTAAGTATTAGCGCATCCATTCAGCTTCTAACTAGGATTGCACAATTTAATTCTTCTCCTCTGGGCTACACAGATGACATGCTTCATATAACAGCAGCTTTAAGCGTATACATCCTTGTAATATATTTGTAACTGGTGCTTCAGATGATCTGAGTACCAGCACTTCTGATGTTTCAAGCCGCATTTGAGCGTTCACCAGGGATCATTTCCCCAGCATGCTGGAAGAGCACTCCGTGAACCTCCTGCCGTGTTTCCCCAGTTGAGACCAATGTTACTGCTGTTACAGAAGAGCTATGCTTCTGTTAGCAATAACGACTCAGTACATTATGGTGGATTTTGCTTTTTTCTCCAAGTTCCCTTCGGAGTGGCTAATACTACCCTCAGTCAGGTTTTCTGGCCGGTTTGCTGCTCTCCTCGCTGTGGTTTGCACACCGTCCTTATCGGGGAAGATTATGCAGAATTTTATTGCATCGGGTCAGGGTTAATTGAGAAGAGAATTTGTATCTTAATCAGTTTTTAACACGGCAAATTTGACTGTGTGTAGGTGTGTAAAAGTTTGGTATTGGGACCTTACTCTGTTATAGGATGGGTCTGCTGCATCCCAAGCACTTTCCCACGCACAACAGTGGGTTTTGCTCAATAGCACAATGGGAAAGGGTAAGAATCATAGAATCATAGAATCACTAAGGTTGGAAAAGACATGTAAGATCATCAAGTAAGGTGATAAGCCTTCAAATTTCACCGAATGTGATATAACTTCATAGAACTTTATAATCCTCATTCAGAGGGTATTTACTTTTGCTTATTGGTCATTGTTACTAAGGTTATAATGTTTATTATTGCTATTCACTCTTGTATGAACCATATATATTATTTAAATTCATACATGAAGAGCCTGTGCCTATACAATTTCACCTTTTCTCACTTAAATACTTGAGCAGTTTTGAGCACAGTAGGACTTTCAGGTGCCTTAATTTTTCTTTTTTTTTTTTTTCCAGGAGATGTGCTCAGACTTATATATCCAGTATTTTAAAAGATTGCAAAAAATGAAAGGAAAATGCTGATGCAAGGCCTACTGCATTCCTCTATTAAAAAAAAAAAAATTCCAAGTTTTTTTTGTTTCCACCATAAGATATTTACAATCTTTAAATATTTTCCAAATTAAAGTGCCAGCACATTGTCATTTATGGCCAATATTATAGACGGGTAATAAAAGCTGTTTCCATAATATTGTTTTTTCCAACAAAATTTGAATTTTGTAAGAGACCAAATGAATGACTTTCAAATTTGAAGTAAGGAGCAGTAGTTTTATTCAGACCAGGTCCTTTAGCATGGAGCTGGCAACCGGTCCCTTGCCTTCGCAGAACTAGTCACAGAAGACCTGTCCAAAGGCATCTTTGCAGTCTCAGCCCTGGAGGGAGGACAGAATTAGGGTAGAAAAATTACACTCCACAGTTCCCCAAGCTAGCATTTGATTCACAGCTTATTGTCATCGCTGACACACCAAAACACACAATTATGGTATTGAATGTGCTGTACCCTGGCGTGATTTTTTTGAGTTAGCCCATACTTGCACCACTTGCTAAAAAAGAGCAGTTGCCATCACCTGTGAAACAAGGGTTCACCCCCAGCACTATTTTACTACCAACCTCTCTGCAAGGAACAGGTAGCAAGGGTAGCTTCAGCTTACAAAAACCTCTTCGGGATTAGGAACTTCCAAAACACAGCAAACTCTTAAAAATCTTGTAAAGAAAAAAAGTATTCTGAGTATAACTAAATGACTTTACAGTAAGACATGCAAAGGGTCTAATTTAGTAACAGCCTGCACCATAAAATATTAGTCAAGTGCTAGGCATGGCCATTAATATTCTTTTAACACAAAGCAATTTCACAGCCTCATTTACTAACTGGAATCTCCCAAGTCTAGTTGGTAATTGTGCTTTTTATTCATCTCGGTAAATTCCATTTAGTGCTTTTTAGCAGTTTCTTAGCATAAATGCATTGAATGTTAAATTGGATTAATAGTTTTATACGTGATGTATGTTATATATACATTTAACTGAGGGTGTTTCAACTCATGACAGTCTTTTTTATAATGCACACTTTTCTTTTTTATTTTTTATTTATTTTCCCCCACACACTGGTAATATTTTCATAATAGATATTTATAATACACAGTTTATAAATAGGGGTTTGTAGGGGTCATAGGGTTACGGTCATCTTTAGCTCATTTTACATTGCTTTGACCTAAGGCAAGCTGAGGGATAAAATCTTTTCAGGAGGGTTAGAACCTAGATAAATAATTAGAAGAGTTGTACAGTTATGCATTTTTTAAATTTACATCTGCCTAATTTTCTTAAAACAGATGCAAAATTGGAGTATTGTGCACTGGCCTCATATTTTAAAACGCTCCTTTGGAGCACATTTTCAGAATTATAACCAGATGTTTTCTTCAGTCTCTCTTGAGTTCCTTCATGATGTTTCCTGTAATTTTTTAAGTAAAATCTTGATAAAGACTGAAATTGTTAAATTAGGTATATAGTGCTCAAGTGCTTTCAAATGCTACGGCATTCAGCAGCCGGAGTACATCAGTCAGATTGGTGCGTGTCTGTACGAGAGGACTTTTTAGCCTGTAATTTAGGGACTAGTCAGTCAATACTTGAAAATAGCTGACTGATTAACTGACGTCATCAAGCACCATCCTCAATTAATTTTTGTGTCGTGTTCCCTGCTTTCCTACTGATAAAAGACATGAGAGGGGCAGAAGTGCAGAATCACATAAATGTGCCTCTTTAAGTCCTTTATGGAGCAGCATGAGAATGCCAGCGTGGCAGTGGGTCTCAGCACTGGTAAGTAGGGGATGAACAAATAACCTGAGCCTTGTAGACGGCAAAGATGGAGGAGGAGAGGTTCCCATTGCAGGTGCTCTACAAGAAGGAGGAGGAATACAATAGCTCCTATTTGCCTCAGCTCACACCGGTCCCAGCGGTGTGTACCTCTTCATGCATCTCCTGAGCTCCTGTCCTCAAGGATCTGCGTTATTGACAAAGGAAGTTCAAAGAAGCTGCAAATAGAGGGAAGAGTAATCCAGAATTTAAAACGCCGAGAGCCTGAATAGAAAGGTTCAACTGTGAATCAAGAGGAAAGATGGGGCAGTGTGCCCAGGTGGCCAAGAAGGCCAACGGCATCCTNACAAGATAGAGTCCCAGTAAAAATATTTATATACATACGTATATCTATTTATAAAGACTTGCTGTCATATTTTGAACTATAGATGGGAGACAAGCAGCAAACACAAAAACATTTTGTGGATCCCACTGGCATCTGGTTGGGTTGATCTGCATCCCTTGTTCTGGCTTCCCTGCTTGTGAAGAAGGCTCCTATCCCAACTTCCATGATATATTTAACACCTACTCCAATGTTTTGAAATACCAGCTCTTTCATAAGAGCCATAATTGTTAGAATGTTATTTAGGTACATCTCATGCACTTTTCTAGAAACTATTATGGAAAGTATAAAGAAATGTGGGAGTTTCCAACACCCGCTGCAGTTCAGAAAACTCCCTTTATGTTCCAAAAGCTGCTGACAAGACTGGAAACTGATCCATTATTGGGCACAGGTTTCAGAGCACGAGCTATTGCTCGATGCGGCAACTGTAATGTACGCAACCTTCTGCAACAAATAAGATTGCTTTTTAAACAAGCTGATGTCACGAGAGCATAGGTCTTTTGGGTTATTTCATGATCTATGGCAAACAGTTGGGCATAGGAAAATATTTTTCTTGGGAGACATGAGGTGTTGTTGATGAAAAGTAACATGAAGTAAGCTGTAACAGTCAGGGATGAACTCACCACAGGCAGGAGGAGGTAGGAGAACTCACCGCTGCCATTTTTCTTCATCGAGGAAGTCTATACAGTCTGATTTCTTTCTTCAAACCAAGCTAAGAGTGTCCCGACAGCTCAGCTCTAGTTTCCGTCTCAATATTGTTGTACAACAAAATGAGACTGTTCACACCTAAGAAATATCACTGGCTTGGTTCCCAGGGCGAATAGTCCCATTTCTGATGACTGTCATGCACTAATAAAAGTTGAGTGATATTTGTAATCCTTTATTTTCTTTCATTCGAGGGATAGAAGCAATGAATCAATTTTAATCCTCCAGTTTTCCACTTCAGAAAACAGTTTCCATCTTTGTTTCAATTCAAAAAGTAGTCTTATTATTTGCATACAGAGCATATTTTATTATGATGGTTTTATCTCTGAAATCTGTAACATTTTATTACTGTACTAGGGACAGGTATCGGTGATGTATTTCTTTCTTGCATGCAGCAATCCATTACAGGTGGTGTTTTTCCTGCGTTAGGAATTATCATTGATAAAATACACAAAACTCAGGAGAATTGGCATTGAAGACACAGCAAGCTTAATTTTTTGAGTGCAAAATGTCAGCCTATGTACACTGCTTTGGCCTATTTTTGTTTTTATTTAAATATCGTGACTTTTCTTTACTTTGTAGTTAAGGAGGAATTGTAACTACATGGTGGGATCCTGTCCAGCTGAAATTGATGTTTGGAAATAGAAGCACGCTAGAGTACAGTATGATCTCTTCAAGCTTCAGACCAAACTGCAGGCCTTGACAATCTCAAGTCAATATGTGGAGGCAGACTGGCAGGGAGACCTAAGAATTGATTGCTGACTACGCTGACAGATCTCATTCATGACTTTTGCTGTCGTTAAGGGAGGTTTCTTTTTTCTTTAATAACCACAGTGATTAATGTGGAATTAGAAGTACCATTGGAATACAAAATCATGACCAACAAAAAAATTGAAGCATATTGTTTCTGTCAACTGAGATGTTTTTTCTTCCATACTATGCTTGACAGTAGTTTATATCTTTTGCCAGAATGCTGCCACAAATCTTTTAAGACCTTTCCATTTTTCTTTGTTGGAAGAGCATTGTAAAGGTTGGATGGAAGACAGAAATCCTCCCATATGCCCTGTAATCTTTAATTTTGGAAAATTTAAGTTCTTACTCTATTTTTGCATTGCCTACTGTCTTGATCAACCAATCCTACCAGGTTCCAGAATATGATAATTCCAGAACGTTAATCAGGATGACTTAAGTTTGGGGGTTGTTTTTTATTCCTATTCATTTTGAGCTTCATGGCCTCATACCAACAGTGCTACAGGTAGCATAAGGGAGCTAATTTAGTTAAATAAAAGTCAAAGAGATAGAGTGGAGGAAATTAAGACAATTATAGTTTCCTCTGCTGAGGAGGAAAAGA
The DNA here is from genome assembly GCA_013400755.1 of Pelecanoides urinatrix. Taxonomy (NCBI): domain Eukaryota; kingdom Metazoa; phylum Chordata; class Aves; order Procellariiformes; family Procellariidae; genus Pelecanoides; species Pelecanoides urinatrix. Next base: position 426,632 of record VZTQ01015496.1, read on the forward strand.
GGAAAATGTGTTTTTCTGGTTAATAAAATATTGTCCAATATTTAACTTAAGGTAAAATAATGCTAATAGAAAGAGTGGACAACACTGCCTAGTAAGAAGCATATTCTTTTCTACTTCTCAAAAAAGAACTATTTACTTATGATAGCTAGCCCCTTTGTTACTCCACAGAATATTAATAAAGAGATTGCCACCACTTGTGGTTTTTTTTTAATTAACAGTTGCCACCTTTTTAGTATAATGCTTTAAAGAAAGAATTGATCTTCTCATGAATGAGAAAGTTCTTTTTTTCTGTCTGTTGTAGTTATATTTGTGGAATACATGTTGCAGTCTGTCTTACATGGCAAAATGCATGTTAAATACTTACGTACAGGCAAACCTTGTGCCTTGCTTCAACAAAAAAATCATCTGTGCAAGTGCTGAAAACTCCTTTTCTGTGAGCCCCTGGGTCAAGAGCATTTTAGTCAAATGAATATTTGTGTAAAGGGAATACAAAAGAAGGTGTGTGTCTGTGCGCATTCACTGAAATAAGTATTCATCTAGCTCTCTAGGCAGCCCATATCAGTATAAAAATCAGAAAATTTTTACTCTTTTACTTAATAGTTCCTTCATTTATTCCTGAAGGATGTTGTCACTAACCTGCTTTCACCTGTAACAGCCACAGGTAAATCTCAGATTAAAATTTCTGTTCCAATCTAAAATGGATCCTTTCTAATATTGCCCGAGGCTGCTTAGGTTATGAATTTTGTGGTGTGTTAGGATACTCTTCAGCGATAAGAAAAGAGCAGAGATTAGATATGTTCAAGCTGTGTATATGTTCTCTCTTTCAAGCAGCTGAGAGAAACAGCCTTTAAAGGAATGTTTCAAATTTTTTTTTTTTCCCGAATTGATATGTGGTGTATTTCTTTCTTACACAAGGTGACAGCATGTGTGAGATGTAAAGACTAGTTTGCTCAGGCAATTACCCCTTGTTGATAGCAGATTATTTCCTCTGGCAAACTTGAAAATAACTTGTTGGTGTATAAGTTACTGCTGTTCTGGGGATGCAGTAATTTACTCTCCTGTCTCTTTTATGAGCACATTTATTTTAATCAGTAGAGTTTGGAATGGCTCTTTTTCATCTAACTCCATTTCTTTTGGAGTTATGCACCCTCTTATAATGTAACAAAGGAGAGTGCATTTGCACACATAGGAGAAAAGAGATTTGATGTATTGCAGAAGAGCATTCCTTATATAGGAAATCATATCCCATGCTCTTTTTCCGTGTAAAGAATGTAGCATTCATTTTCTACAGCAGTGGCCCAAATTATTTTTCTGAATAAGGCAATGTTTCACCTCAGTGAGTTACCAGACATTATCACTCACAGCTGAGAACAGTGTCTCAGAAAAAAGTGATCACATGCAATTGGGCTATGGGATTGCGCCACAGAAAATCAAGACTTGATTTCTTTTGGGCTGTTTGCTTATTTTTGTTTCTTTCTTTCTTTCTTTTTTTGTTTTTTACTTTAAAAGCTTTAAAAAAAAATATGCATTTTGTGGAGTATCTAATGATGGGATATTTTGCAGAAAAGATCACACACCATAAGTGAAAAGACACCTGTCAAACAAAATGCTTATTGTACACTTGAACGTGAAAACAGAAAAGAAAGTGAAAATTAAAACACCCTGGCTGGAGAGCTTTCACAATGTAGAGACATTTAAAATTTTATTCTACTATCTAAACCTCCAGACTCATTTCACTGAAGTATGTGGAGCTATTTCCATGGCAAGGTACTATTTCAGCTCAGTGTAACAGACACTGGCCTAAATATGAAGTAAAAATGTACCTTGTAATCGTTTGCATAGCTTTGGCCAATATACAATTATAACATCATTGATAAAATATTAACACCGAAACTATCACAGTACCTAGTTAAATACATTAATAATTGAAAACATTGCCAAACAAGCATGTTTTCAGTTCCTGCTTAAAAATTAAGAGCCTTCCTTGATGCATGTGAATAGCCCACATTAAAATTAATGGTACTTTTGTGAACATTATAGCTTTTTAGAATAGGAAATAAGCGTTATCACACACCCTATGGGGCAACTGTTGCTAAATATTAACCTTTTTAGTAACCTCGCTATGGCTGCGGACTCTCAACCTTTTTGCATGTATCTCACCAGACTTATGTTTTGTTTGCTTAGTGCTGTCATCGCTTCTGCTGATATTCCTCTTCATTCTGCTGAACAAAATCAGAATTTTTCTGCACGGCATGCTTAAAAAACAAGTGCTAAAGCAAGCTTTGCATCCATGTCCCTGTGCACTCTGGTGAAGTATACTCTGCCCTTAATCTGTTTTGTTTGCAGAAGTTACATTTATTTTCCTGTGATATGTGACTCTCTTCAGAGATCTATTATGGTCGATTCGTGATTCAATAGTCATATGCTGTATGTTGGAGATACGATTAGTTCCCATAATTTGTCTTTTTCTCCCTAACGCTGCTGATACATGTCCTCCATTACTGGTTTGTCCTGATTCTGAGGGGAAAAAATTTAGATCTGTGAGTATTTCTATTTATATCCTTTCTTGTCGGTAAGAATACTAGCTATTTCCCTGTCACAAGATGACCTGTTGATATTTGTTGATTCTATGCAATGTCTGTTGCTTAATTTAATTAAAGAGTTCTGCATTTTTTTCCTAAGAATTCACATTCAAGCATATCACAAACAGTTTCTAATTAAAAGCTATAGTGGGAATATTTTGAGATACAAAAAGGTTGCATGCGTTTTTTTCTAGTCTTTCTCTACATTTTAACATCATGGTCTGTGCTAGAACAGCCAGGCAGAAGTGCCAAAATATCAGAACACAAGGAGCTGTCATGGCTGTGACTTAATCAAGCCTGGAAAATAACTGAAAAATACCATGCAAAGATGTTATCATTTCTCAGCACATTGTTGAGAATTAAGAAACTTCAATAGACTATACAAGGCCTACAAAGTCACCCAAAGTCACTTTGACATTAACGTAAGACCAGGAGAGTTTGAAACAGTGAAGGAAATCTTGCAGGAACTCATACATTTGCTTGTGCATTCATGTCGGAGGTGTACAAGGGAGCAGTAAGTGTTAGAATAAAAAGCCAATTCTCATGGATGTTATTTCTGAAATATCGAAAGGAAAACCAGGTAAATCCCATCAGCAGGGAACAGAGCGCAGCACTGGAGTGGCAGCTCACGGCTGAAAGTCAAATTAGTGTCAGGCTGAAACCAAGGAAGACCAGACTTTGAAGAAGAGTGACTGCCAAGTATGATCGACATCAATGATAAAACACCAAAACTATTTATCACGTTGAAATCCATGTGAAGTTCAATACGAACACTGAAATCTTCTGGTTGAGAAGGACTTGAGACATTCTTGTAATGGAGTGCTTCACCAAGGACACTAGAAAAGGTTATAACTGCAGATTTGAAACAGAGAAATAGCAGAAAAAAAATCCTTCAGAACAGCCAATGTACTTCCATTTTTAAAGATTATTTTCCTGGTCTACTATAGGCCATATATTCCCCTTTTTGAGTAAAACCCCATGGAAAGGTAAGCACAGGCATCATGTACTTGTGCAACCCTTGAAAAGTTTGATGCATCATTCCCTTCGAACCAGAAGGTTGATGCCTGTGGAAAGAAGGCAGCCAGCATTTTTAATATAGCATGGTGTCCCAATGTGCTCCCTCTTTGAGTTGTACATTCAATTGCACCCAATTCAACTGCCGTGTAGACCTTCAGGACCAGAGGCGAGATCTCACCTCATGATCTTTTTGCCACCCCTGACTTGTTCAAAGCCTCTGAGGAAGACAGAACCCACAGATAGGAACTTCTGCTCATCAGAGCAGCGGTGGCTTACAGTGGAGATCACACAAGATATTTGCAGCATGATGCTATGGAAGTATGACACAGCGAAGAGCTGCATTTCACAGCTTTTCCAGGACCATGTCTACTTGAGTGGAGCGAAACTTCCACATAATCAGCTATCCAGAGTCTATCATTTGTCACACGCTGAACAAAGCCCTTTTTCAACGGTGGGGAACCAGTCGTCCTGAACACAAAAGGGCTTTTTCACGTCCTTCTGTGTATGAATAGGTTAGTATGTCTTTAAATTGTTTGTGAGCCCTCTAGCTGTGCATTCAGTGCTGTAGGCAAGAAACAGCCAGAATACGAGACTAACTAGGGCCTGATCATTTGTGAATAACCCATCAAAGACGTTTATTTGAAGCCTACTCTGTTGATGTGGTTTTCTTGCATTCGGTAAAGGCATAAAGGATGCAACATTTCTTTACTGATGCATATTGAGTAAGACAGACAATCACCTTGTCTTCTTTCAGTAAAAAAGTGAATAGATCTCCCTCGCAGCAATTACAAACATTTTTTTTGTGTACAATAGTCCTATGAGTAACAGTGCAATGCAGGATATGGTTACAGTTCACACAATCTTTTAAATAGTATTTTTGCACCTCTTTGTGTGATACTTTCCTAGGGTTCTGTATCCTGGGGGACCTTGGTCACTGGGAAACAAATAAAAGCAACAAAACCAAAAATGTCTCTGTATGAGCATTTTACAAATTGGTGATGGATTTTACACTTTCCTGCTATGTGCCAGACAGGAGAGAATGGACCAGTATGAGAGTCTGCGAGCAAGTCAGCGAAACTGCAAATGGAAGATGAGTACGACACTGGCAAAGCGGTGAGATCCAGGGCTGGGTGACAGACTGGATGTAACCATGGTGTTTGAAAGGAGAAGACTTTTTCTTTTCCTTGGAAGCACTTACAACCTAGACAGAAGAGACTCGAGTCCTCTTTTCTTGTTTTCACGGGTCAAATACCCATGAACTGGTTTGTTTCCAAGCAAAACTTTGTTTAGTTTGGTTTCTAACATAGGAGCACCTACCACTGTGAACATTGCTACTGCTGGCATAGACTCTGTGACAACTGAAGCACAGGAGAATCTTCCATTTCATCTGCAAGGAAGCATTTAACCTCAAAATGTCAACCACACTTCATTTATATAAGTTGAAGATGGGTGTAGGTTTCAGTATACTTAAAACAGCAACTTTCAGGTATCACAGAGAGGACAACATTAAAACTTGTCCGCTTTGCATTTCTTTTTACAGATTTTTGTCTCCTGTCAGTAGCCTATTTGTACTTTGCAAACCTTCAGCAGACTCAGTGCCCGATCACTTTGAATGGCCTGAGCTCTTAAATCTGTCCGTGAGCAGATCCTTAGAGGAAGCTAAATGCATTTGCTAAGCTCATGAAGACTCCAGAGAGATCACTGCTTGTAGCTGGCAATTTGAGATTAAATGTTGCTCTGAGATACTGTGTAAAAACACCCGTGTGTTTATTTTGAGAAGTCAGAAGTGTTCACAGGCAGTAAGCCTCACCAATAAGTCTAAAACACAGAATGGCATCAAAACACAGTCTCACTTGGAAAAAATGAACTGGAATCATTGTCCAGGTCAAAACTATCCTTTGGACCAGCAAGAATATTTCAAGAAGGCTAAAGGAGGTAGGAAAATATCAGACTCAGAGGGAAACTGAACTACTCTGAGGAAATATTTTCTCTGGTGTTTAGAAGTTAGGTTTTTTGGAACCGCTGTGCTTCAGACCCATCCAAAGCAAGGACTTCACCCTCCTCTTACCTCCTGCCTGGTCATCACCAGCATGGCGGGTAAAGGGGAGCCATACTGGGAGCCAACCAGTAAAGGGGAGCTGTGGCAAAGTTACCATGGATGCAGGATTTTAAGTGCTTTTAAGAGTTTTCATCAAGAGTGTAAACAATCTTCTCATGGTCTCCCTCCATTCCTTACAAATAAAGTGTTTTAAAGGGATAATGTTCCATGCATGAATAGTTAGGCTTTTTAGTGCCTACTAATACCTGTGGCTCAGGTTCTCTGAAGCCTCAATTGACTGTTTAATTATTACTCATAAGGCTTTCACAGATAAGTGTTTCCCAGTGTTTGAAGCTGATGCAGGAGGGTGACGGTGAACACCCACTTCCACTCATAAGCACCACTGCACGTTGGATTGGGACGATCCTAAACGGGATTTTGTTTCTCTGCTACTGATCTTCTGCGTGGTCCTCTCCAAGCCATTTTACTTTGGTCTGCGGTGTGCCACACCAGTCTAGACCAGAAGGTTACTGTGGCAGCTGCAGCGACTATTTTGCTGGGTGTTGCTTTAGATGCTCCAACTTGGGGTGGTGCGACCACAAAACAAGTAAGTCTTGCGAGATTTCTTGGTGTGTCTGATGTAATTATGACTACAGAATAATAGGTTGTTTGTGAATATTGAATCCATGTTTGTGCGCAAATATAAAAACACATATGCAGCATGTATATTTTACATGCACATTTATGTATATGCACAGATTTCTACCGCTGTGTTTATTTATGTAGCTGTATATGTACATGCAATTAGTGGCACTGTATGGGAGATTCAAGTAACCTTTGTGTAATACATAAGAAATCAAAGCAAATATCTCGCTACTCTGTGTAGTTCTCTTACCCTTTCAAAACAAGCCTCATGATGAAGGCAATACTTAGCTAATTAATTATGTTTTGTCCTTGTTGCCAGATTTAACCTACAGCATTGTCTTAGGCGGTATACCAAGACCAGAAAGATAATGACAGATGCATTGTGACATTCCCAGTGCAAATCATGTTACAGTCCTCCTAGTACTAATTTTGCCAGCCAAAGCAAAGGTAATGCTTCTAAATAATAGCTAAGCAAAACCATTATAGCGCATTACTAGCAGGTATGGAGGGCTCCTATGGCTCATTTATAACAATGCGAAGCCGCAGAGCTGTTATCTTTATCAGAACGATTTTCTCTGGTTTGTGATTTGTGACACCAGCAAACAAGCAATCCCGCGCGCAGCCTCGGCACCAGCAGCAGTTCGGGATCAATGTGGGTGTTAATGACATTGTGAGTAGATAAATACAGGGGCAGGAATCCAAATCCCACAACGGCCCTCTTGCAGTTAATGCCATCTCTGCAAATGGCATATTCTTGGAGCGAGTCCAGGAGCCGTGGTCACAAGATGAACTTTCCCTGACTTTGCCATGCATTAACATCCAGCGCACCCAGGGATCCGCAGCCGCTGCTTATGAATCACTCAGAGGCCCCTGCGTGTATTTTCTGAATAAGTGTCAGCAAACGTGTTCTGCCCACGCTAAAGAGTACAATTGCTTAACACTTTGTCAGGCAGTTACCGTGGGTTGTATCAACACACGAGGATGTGTCTTTTATAATTTAGTTGGAATGGATTTTTGACCCATGAATCAATGAGCGGGTTGCAGACTGAGTAGTATTTGCTTCCTGAAAGGCTGTATGATATCAGCAAGGTCAGTTTACTGTCATTTTTTTTTTAATCGGAAAAAAAAAAAAATACTTAAGGGGCATTTAACATATTTTGACAAGGTGACCCACAATTATCCATTAGTGTTTTATTTGTCTAAGCCCCTCTGCATTGATATGCAAGGACCATGTAATAGTTCATTGATGTCCCACTTGGGGGTGGGGAATAAGGCAAGTGGGACTTCTCCAAGGTCTTTCACAGCCAGAATGCATCTAGCTATTGCTGTATTGATTAAACATTTGGATAGTTAATCAACACAGCTCAGCCCTTTTAACCTGCCATGTGCTGTATACAAAAAAAGGAGCCATGAGGATGCAATTTTTTTTTTTTCAAATTTAACACAAAAACATATCTTATTAGACGATAAGGACATAGAAGATATTGAGTTAGACATGGTCCCTGATTCAAATATCAAGCTGCAATACAACCTTGAAGTGTTAGGCGGAGGCAGTGTGATGCTAATTCCTGCAAGTTTTATCTGGAGTGATCATAAACTGCACGTTCACTGAAGGAGGCAATATTTTTACTTTTTTCCCACACTGAAGAGAAGCTAAAGCTAAATTCCCAGTTCTTCAGTTGCTGAGGATTTTATTCAGTTCTACCACGCTGGTGAAACAAGGTATTTTTGGGGGGTGGGGAGAGTTTCACCTGTAATGTGCAGAACTCATGAAATTATATCAGAATTATATCAGAATTTCATACATTATATGAAATTTTATTTTGTTATTTCCATTAATTATTGCAGGGATGCATGGGAGAGAAGCCCAAAACAGACACCAAATACCTGGAACGGTATTGGAGTCGTTTTGCTGCTATCTCTACTTCTTTCACTGCATGACCTCCACAGCATCAGAAACAGAGGGGCGTATTCTCAGCTGCAGTGAAGTCTCATAATTGAACTGGCTTCAAAGGGTCCAGAGGATTTACACCAGCTGGAGATAGGACAAGAGGGGCTTTTGGCACCTGGGAAAGCCTGCAAAGCAGTCCCCTTTTTTGTTACTGGCTCTCTGCGAGATGAGAAATAGTCCGACTTGAGCCGACTATGGATTAGACCAGTTGGTGAAGAGCCTGGCTGAGAAGGAGGATCACAGGTCCCTTTCCTACCTGCACGGTCCTTATAGCATCACGTCTGTGAACCTGCCTGTTGCATTAAGGATTTGTTGCAGTTGTAAGTGCCAGCTCCCATTTCTCATTCACCACCGTTTCAAAGTAGGTCGTACCTCTACAAATGAACTCTGCTCCAGGTATGCATTCATTTGCACCCATGAAGGTTGCCCTTAGTTTGAATATTGAGAATGTAGCACCTGCACCTCTGTAAATGGACTTGACTGAAAGAAAGGTTAATAGAGTAGGGGGGCAGAGCAAAACCACAAAATAAATAATAAAGGTATTGCTACAAGTCTCTTTAAACTATTTTAACTGAGAAGATCAGTAAACGGTCTTACGTTACATTATATATTAATCACTAATGTGTAACTCTACAGAGTAAGTGTCTTATAATGCACTAGTTTAATTGGAATAATTTGCATAGAAAAGTACTTGGGAAAGATGAAGGAAAAAACCAGCTGTTTCATTCCTGTGGTCTATCGCAATACTGTTTTGGGAGTGTGGCTAAGCTGTATTGCCATAGATGAACTAAACCCAAAGAGACTTGGGTTGTAATTTTCTCTCCTTAGTAGAGTGGTGGCCATGTATCCATACAACGCATTATAAGAAATAAATTAATGGCCCGAATGTAACGCTTACCTATGTTCTGAGTATATGTGGAAGGACTTGTGTGACTTGAAAAAACAAGTATCTTGTTAGCAGGCAGTGTTGACCGTGTTAATAGAACTGAATTTCTGAGGACACCCACTATGAACTAAACTTTAACCAGCGGCTAACCTACACATTTGTTTAGGTAGCAGAAGATCTTTAACTTCTCTCCAGTTAAGCTACCTTCTCAAGAACTACTGGGCAATATCCAGATGGGGGTAGAAACTGACCCAAAATCTGATCTATGCTTGCGGAGTCAACCACAGAGGACAAAACTGTTCTCCTTTGCTCTGTATCGTTCCTTCTTCTTCACTATTTACTCTGGTACTTTTATTACAGGGACGTGTCTTGCCTTCTATCCTTGCCAATGCTGAGTTAAGTGTGGAGAATATTTCTGTAAAGTTGCCCAGTAAAGTTCTATAAAGTTCCATGTTGCCCAGACCAAGTCCAAGTAAGAATTTTAGGAAATTTTCCAGGAATCATCCTGTAAATAATTGTCATTTTAATTACTGATTTTAGACTTACTGTTTCCAGAACTCAAGATGTGAATCATCTAGACATGAGTTTTTAAAAATAATTTATTTTTAAAATTATCTGCAATCTCTGATCTTTGTGCTCCTTCATTATTTGAAGGAGTCAAATTGTTGTGAAAATAGTTAACTGCAGTTCCTGATAGTTAACTACAGTTTGTGATGTACCTGACACAAAGGAAATGGAAGAAAAAGAAGCAAAATGACACTTAAAACAAAAAGAATGAGTGTGTTGAAATTATTTCTTCTGAGATTCAGGTTCCAGCCAATGTTATCCACATCTTCAACACAATGAATGTTGGTGGGTACCTCTTAAAACTACCTGGAAGTCTATAACAACAAATTTCCTCTGAAACAGAGGTCCTGTTGGGTCTGTTACAGAACATCAGACTCTTATAGCTTAAGCTGTCAAGTGTCACATAATTAACACTGGAAGTCATAATAAGGTAGTTTAATAATTTGATCACTAAAGAAAAAAAAATCCCCAAAGTCAATGTACTAAACCATAATTGAGGGTAATTAATTCAAATGTTTTCATCTGCCTTTACTGCTATGCCAGAGGCGGTGGGAAGCTGCAGAACAGTGACCAGAGTCCAGGAGGAACCCATCGATGGCACTGACACCCACACCCACCCCGACTTCAGAAGGTTTCCAGCACTTACACCAGTGCTGAAGTTCAGCTCTAAGCCTTCCGGAGCTGCCATCCCTCTTTGTTATTTACAAGGCAGCTGCCTCTTCTGAATTTTGGCCAACTTTTAAAACGTCTTTGCTGTAAAGAATCATTGGTGCTCCATCCTGATGCTGGAGGAGGATGCATCAAACGGTTTTACAGCTCCGTATTCCCAGTACATTCAGATCAGAAAGAAAATAAAAGGACCTTGGTTCCATCCTTCTCTTCCCCTTTTAATAGAATTTATCCAACAACTGCAACTATCATTGGAATATATTGGTACATTGTCTAATTTCCTATAGCTGAACTGATCAAAAATTATAAATGAAATGAAATGTGTGTTCCATCACATTAAGAAGTAAATTTTGGGCGAAAGTGAAACCGTTTTTAAATAGCGTAACATTATTGAACACCAGTGAGAAGCAGAACTAAAAAGGAAAAAGAAATAATGTCATCAATATTACATCTTTTAATTCACAGTTAATGCATTTGTTTTCTGAACTGGTGGAGTATAAATGTCAAATCAACCACTTTTAATTAAAAGTCATATTACTCTCTATCTTATACAAAGGACCAGTGTTAACTTCCCCATTTATTTTGCGGTTTGCAGTTATTTAAAGAACACACTGTCATTTAGGATTGCATTAAAATATTCAAAAAATATCTCAGCATCAAAATCCTTTTAATGGCTTGCAAATGACCGAAATGTTTTTCAAATTCATTTGTGGGGGTTTTTTTAAGGGAACCAATGATTCTTTCAGCAGTTAGTTACTGAGTTTTTCCTGGTTTGTGAAATGAAAATACGTCTCTCTGCTTCCCATTTTTAACAGATATATTGTACTCTTTCATTCACAACTTGCCCATGGCAATGTTCAGCATTTTAATCACTGGTGAAAAGAGAGGGATGGTAAGAAAAATTTTGCATAACAGGTTTTATTAATAAAAGGATCTTCACTCATGATCACATGTAAATAGATAGTTTAATAAAGATGTTTCTGCTAGTGATGTTGTCAATGACAGCAGCATGGTAATCTTAGAGGAAAGCACGCTTGGCACCATGCAGAATGGTATCTCAAGGGCTGCTGGTGAAATCTATGAAATAAGAGTCTTTTACCTGCTGTGTATAAGTCAGTATTAGGGGGTGTGACTGGTGATCAGTATCACCAGTATAAAGTTCAATGTTGCCTTAACTCTGTCCCAAACTAATTAAAACTGGTTTGCTTTCATATTTTTTTACCATCTTTGCACACACAAAATTTTGCTAAAGTATCCTCCAGCCCCAACCACTCTGTTCACATCCTTTAAGTAATTATTACCAGAAATGGAGAGAAAATAATCTGGTAAAATGGTGTGGGAAGAAACGGGTGTTAAGTAAGGTGGTCTGGCATGCTCTGGGGAGTTTGGTACTTTCACCAGTGGTAAAATCTGTGCCTGTAATGGGCGAACAGGGATACGTATCCTTGGAGGGCTTTTAATATTTCACAGTGCTGTGGATCTGTGTCTGGTACGTGATGTGCAGTAATACCAACTTCTTAACACAAAAAAAAAAAAAAAAAAGAGGACTTTCTGTGTATTATTATATGGAAGTGATGAGTATTATGACTATATAATTCAGGTGTGTTTGTGAATGCATATATGCAGAAATGTAATATGTGTGGGTGTTTGTACATTAGAGAGCATTAAACTTTAAATCACTCCACGATTTTATACATACTATATATCAGAGTTATTAGAAGCATAGCTCCCAAAAACCTCTCTTCCATTATTTCTACAGTATTGCAATGAAGTTCCTTGAAAAACAATGACAAATGATTTATACTACCCAAAGATAAAACTGAAAACAAAGGATTAACTATGCTGTGTAAATTATAATTATAGTTGTAATTGGTTAAAATGAATGTGTAATAAAAACCTGAAAGGATGTGTAAACAGAAAGTGAATTTCAGTAATGAATCAATAGATGATGATGTATTCATAATTCTGTTTTCCTTTTTTCTTCTAATTATAAGTGGCAAAGAGTCATCTAATATTAATAAGATATGCATAATGCAAATACTGTTTTTAAAGTTAGAATCTTTTTTATGACTGGATTAAGAGAAAATGTTTCACAAATATTTGTTTGCATTTTTAATGTTTGGTAACTCCAATTCCTTACTCGAAATAAAAGTTTAATGCTCGAGATACTTCATGGTCACAGGTGAAAAAGTATAACTGGAAAACATGAGAAAAACATCACATTTTCACTTATGGGCTCTGGCTATTCAGAAAGCAGTAATTCTGTAGAAAACTGTTCCCCACTTTCTTCCCCTCGTCCAAAGACCGCTGCATCTGTATAAAGGCAATCAAATCTGGAAGGTAACTGCTTTCCAACGGCTCCATGTCACAGCCCAGCTAATTACTGGGGACCACCATAAGCTTTGGATTACCTACATGGGCCATGTCATCAGCCACTGGAGGAGGACAACCCTTCTACTGGAGCAAGCCCCGGCAGGGCTCCTTGGAGGATTTTGGGAGCCCTGGGCCACCCCAGCGAGGTGACATGCCCCGATGCGCCTGGCTGGATGCACCGATGGCCCAACAACAATAATCTACAAAACTAGCACGTTACTTTTCAATTTTTAATCATTCTCTTTCACAGCTCTTACTGCACGTGTCGTGGCAACGCCGCGTCGGAGGTCAGAAGTACTCGCACGCAGGAAAGACCATCTCTGCTCCCATGCTTAGCACATGCAAGGAAATGAACAAAGGGAGAAGAGGAGTTGTCTTCAAGAAAAAAAGTAATGTTTTTAGCATTATAAACATGGTCTCAGCTTAATGGCATGTGCAATAACATCATTTCTGTAGCTGCTTTTTGGCAACTTGTTCTGAAGTTTTCCTTGCGAATAACTAATTTGTGTGCGCGAATGTGCAGTCAGCTAAACGCTGAGCGTATGATTGCAAAATTGTCTGTATGGCAATGCATAAAAAATTAATCATTTAAGTATCTTTTGTGAAAAATATCATCATCGTTATCGAACACTAGGAAGCTATTTGGATGAACATATTTTAAATTGGCAAGTCATTGATTTCTATTTAATGCTCTTTGCTACTCTCTATGAAGTAAAGGAGTTTTACGTGGTTCCAGAAGTGGAAAGATTCATATAATAACCGTTAAAGGAATATACGAATGTCAGTTTAGAGACTGGTATTCAAACATTTGTCTTTTGGAGTTTTTTCCCTAAAATGAACTTTTATTAACTCAGGAAAAACAGCTAGCGATATGAGAATGTTGTTGAACCTTTGAATATCTTTCATTTTATCACTTTTAATGCATCTTTAATATTTAACATTCATCTTATTATAGACAGAAATCGTGAGATGCATGCGCGGTTTCCACACAGTTTTAAAGTTCAATGCACAGTCACAATTCTGAGGGGAGATTTCACACATTTATGAAAAATGAGGCATTTTTGCAGTAAAGTTGCAAAGTGTGAAAGAATTCTTGTTTTATCTGCCTTACTTATCATGTTTATGAGTTATTTTGCCTGGAAGTAAATTGACAAGTTGTCAATGAACAATAGACACTGCTTCAGCTAGGCTTTTCACAGGTTCGGATGCCTTTGGGCAAAAGGGCTAAATCTGTAGTTTGCAATCTAGCATATGGAGTAGTGAAAAAAGTGGCAATGGGGTGAGAGACATTTACTGAGAAATTCATGTGGCTGCTGATCTCTAACCAATCCATTTGGTCTGGGGTTTATGAATTCGTGTATAAGTGCTCTACCCTTGCAGTTAGAGAAGGGGATTTCAGTTTACATATAATGACCCCATTCCATTTATTCCTGCAGTACTGCTGATCTGCTCTATCAAAATAAATACTTTTATTTTTCACCATGAGCAATGGCACCTGCACCTTTAATAATAAGACTCTTTTTAAACAAGTCTCATATATGGCTTCTGCATATTCCTGTTTTTTTGTTACAAGAACTGCTCTATCATCCTCTAATTAACACAATTCTTGATATCTTTATCCCTACCCTCATTATAAGCGCACCCTCTTGAGGTGTCAAGCACGTTGTACACCTTATAATGAGACAAAGATGATTTCAATTTTGCAGACTGTAGTAGAGGAAACATCATTCTCATTTCCTTTACATGATGTTGTATTTGTCAAAAGACTTTGATGCACAGGGGTGAAAAATGTGATGCCAAAAGTCTTTACAGTTTCCAGATAGTCTTTGAAAAAATAAGAGGAGAGCTCAGGATTTCCCTTTTTATTGGGGCTGGGGGTTATCTTATCTTTAATATCTACCTTCTCTTGACTTTTCTGATTGCTGAAGCTATTACAGTGCAGAACCTACAAAATGTGCTGTGTTTGCCTGGCCAGAGATAAATTCACATTACTGTAGATTTTTGCTACCCATGCACTCGATGGAGTATTTTTAAAATGAGCTGTGAGAAATGCTGAACTCTTTTGCTAGGAAATATTTATGCAGTTATGTAGTTTAGGAGCATTACAGTTGGCAATTAGCATAAGAAGTAATACTATGAGCAGTAAAAGTGATGATAAATGACTGATGAAAGGACACTAAATTCGACTGGTTACCACACATAATTAAGAGACAACTGTGCTACCTGCTTGATGTCGTATCGTACATTTGACAAAAAGGATAAGTAGCCTATTTTAGTTATTATCACGGCCAAAGAAAGTACAACTAAAGCAAGGAGGGATACGAATCATAAATACATCACATCATGTAATGCACTAGTCAACCTGAGGAAAATAATGAATGCATTATATTTTAATGACTTACAAACTCTTCAATTATTAATGATCATGCAGACTATTTTGGCTACTGTATTGGGATATTATTTAGATTTTAATTGTCTGCATGCAGCAATGAAGCATGTTTTCCAAGCTCTGTGATTTGCATGCCAGTTTTGGTTGATAGAAAGACAAAAAGATTATGATCGATTCCATTTTTAACTGAGTTATTTAAATACAAGAAAGAAAAAAACAAAAAAGATGATCACAAGAAAAATTCCAGAAAGGCTTCTGCTGGAGGTTGCCTATCTTGTGCCAGCTACCTGGATTTCGTGAGCTGTAATAGTTGCAGAATACCAGGTTGCCTTTCAGAAGTCTGCCTCTTCACTAAGCTTTTGTGAAAATTATGCTGATCATAAACCTGAACATATGCTGATCATAAAGGCGAGCACTGTATTTCTTCCAAAACAGGTTGAATGACTCTCAGCAAAAGAGGGATTGGCACCGTGAAAACTCATTTGCGAAAATTGAGCAGATTTAAAGTAGATGGTCGTCTTTGAAGTAGGGGAAGGTGTACAACAATTGCTGTGAATGCCCTCTTTGTTTCTGTGGGTTAACAGCCACATTTTTATCTTCAAATTCTTTTTTTTTTCCCTCCTGTGGCAATGCAGAATACTCCTTCAAACAAAAAAGAAAGCTCCTAACTTCAATAAAGAGAGGAATCCACCAAATTTGTGAAGAGTAAAAGAAGTCTGAGATGGTCCATGCCACCCAAGCTCTGAGCCGTGTTGCGAGTCCTGCTAGTCCCTGCAGGGCTGCAGAGGCAGAGCAAGGCTTAGAGACAGGCAAGGACCAGCTGAGAAAAGAAGCCCCTTTGAGGGTTTGGCATGCCACATCTCAGGAGCCAGAGGACCACAAGGGTTATTCTGCCCCAGCAACGCAGTTTTCTCACGGAAAGACAACCTCTCCCAATACTGGGACGGTGTTGTTCCTCCAAGCAGCAATAAATTGAAGCGAGGTGTCTAGGCAGTTACTAGCAAGCTGGCATTTCGGCTTCCCTCCAGCTCATTTTTCTCTCCAGAGCTCCTGCTCTTGCAGCTCTTCAGGATGCAGCTTTGCAGCTGATGCAGTTGGCAGCTTGGTGCAATGATGCAAAGTGAGGTGGGAGCCTGTTTATCATAATACAGCAACCTACTGACTGCAGACATTTAGAAGATGCTGCTTATGAGTTATCTATGTATTAATAAGTGAATTGATCCAACTTTAATTCATTCCTGCTTGGGATTTCATACCTTAGTTCCCTGTAAAGGCTCAGTGGGAGTTAAGTGAATTTCACCCAAAGGCATTTCCTCCAAAACACTGTCAAACATAAATTGGGTGGGTGGAGAGTTCTGTGGAAAAAGACTTTTTTTTTTAATTATCTGATCTCTTTCATATATGGTAACCCTTAAGTTGCTTTGTAACATTTGTTTGATCAAATGTTTGATTTTAAGTTGTCATTTCTTGCAACAACTTTACAGGCAGTATTTTAAAATACTGAGGTTTTCTTTTTCCCTTATAAATCAAAACAGAAATTCTCTCTAAACTATTAGTATTGTCACTGCTGTTATGCATTCTGTAACAAATGCAGAAATAAATTATTTCCTGGCCTAGACAGTACATACCTACAGAGAGAAAAAATAAGATTAGTAAAGCAGTTACAATCTCTTTTAACTGGATTCCTGAAGATTAAACTGGAAATAGCCATAATTATGCTGTACTGTGCTATCACCATTGCAGTGGATGCTCCATCCTTTTCCTGCATGTCATCTGACAACTTCTCAAACCCACCAGAAAGACCTGCCTTGTTACAGTTGTTTTCTTATGCCTTGGCTAAGTTTTCCTTAATTATTTCTCCAATTCCGTCAGCAATGTTATTGCCCCACTAGTTTAAAGGTTAAACAAAGCACCAAATCTGTCAAAGTGAGTGAAACCAACTGGTGAAGAGCTATCAGAAAGTAATCAGTGCTAATAGGTACATAATGGCTAACAGTGAGCTGTTTGCACTGAGATACATCACAGCAGACAGAACACAGACCTCGCTGAAATCGCACTTAAAGAAAACACGGAGTACCACGGCCAGCTTGTAGCTGAAAACAACATGAGACATATCATTTTTTTCCCCCTCCCCGAAGGGCTCCAAACCTACACACCCTTTCAAAAATAGCAGGTACTCCAGTCGCTAAGGCTTTGCCATACCTCGAGTTCGTCGCAGGGCTTTTCTTCCATCGCGCGTTTGACACACGAGGTTAAAAACATGAAAAAAACTGTTGGTAGAATTTCAGTCAGATAAAAGGGCAAATATCAAAAATACCCATTTTAAGGCATTTAACCTTTCCCTGTGTTTTCCCAAAATAGTTTGAAGGAGCTGCCAAAAATGTTTCATAAGCCCGTTTTCATCTTTTTTTCTCTTCTGAAGATAAATTGTGTGGCTCATTAGCAGTTCCTTGGAATCATATGCAAAATATAACTGCTGGCTGCGATTTTTTTTTTTTTTTTTTTTTAACTGCATTGTCACCCAAAGATATGTTGTAAGAAGTGCTTGCAAAGATTAGTTTTCAGCACTTGGAGCCTGATCCTGCAAGAAGTTGAGTCTTGCAAGGTGTTGAGTAGTGTTAACTCAATGAAATCGTTGCAAAGTGAGCAGCCCAGCACTCTGCACAAATAGGCACTCGGTTTGCTGTGTGGTAGGACTAATTTCTCTTCGAATTCATCTAGGACTGCTTATGACAGGAGAGAAATTTCATTGCAGCAGCCATCCCTCTACACATAACAGACATTTTTTCCCCCTTTAGCAGCCCTAAATCGCAGAGGGGAAAGGAGATGTTAAAACTTTCCTTCTTGCAGCTTAGATTCGTGCTACCTGCTACCGAACAGCACATCGCACCAAAACCTTGGCTGTCTTCCAGGAGGCATATTTTTGTATGGATCAACTATTTTCTAAGAAATTTGGAGCATCTTTCACATAAAATAGGTGTAATTTTGTTTCAACTTTGTGTAGTTACAATGAATGACCTATTTAGAAATTCTCATTGCTTACCCTCACTTCTGCCGACAAGAATGAACTAAATACCTTGCAGAAATTAAGCTCTTCTAACAACTCTCTGCACTCCTGCTCCTGAATGTAAACAGAATTGTTGAACTATTTCTGGGGTATATTTCCAATAACTCTGGAAGGGATTTTTCTGGCTCACTAGTAGTTTTTAAGTAGTGACGTGAGTTATTTCAGTTTTATTTTGGAAAAAAATGTTAAAATATAATGGTAGTTGAAATAATAATGGGGTACTTTTATTCAGTTTATATGTACTCATCATGTAAAGCAAAGTTGTCTTCAAATAGTGTGTTTGCCCTACTCCTACCACCCCAGGGAAATCATTAGAATAAAACACAATGTTGGAAAACTTTGTTTACCATGACAGAGAGTTTCCAAGAAGAGAATGTAGATGTTGTCATACCAGATTACACGGGAGGCTTATTTAGCCCCGTTTCCTGTCCCTCGAAGTGACATCAATCATTGAACAATCATTGATTTAAGTGAAGAAGGTGTGAGAACTCAGCTATAGAGAAACACTCACCTTTCATGTTGGTCCCTGGCTTAAGCGTGAAAAATGCCAGATTTTCAAAAATATCTTCAGTTTTTTAATCATTGCTGTGGATAAATTTGATGCTCACCTAGACATTTACTCAATTAAATAGTTTGGTTTGCTTCAAATCTTGCTGATTTCACTGAAAGCTGCTGTGCTCTCTTGCAGACAGGCATAAACAAAAATTCCCAAGTTACCTTCCCTTGAATCAAAGATTTAAAACCTATTTGTGTTATTCTCACTAAGTTTTTCTGAACGCTTGCACATTTTCTCATCTCCTCCATGAGCTCTTTTTCATTGTTCTTTTGTTTTTGAGGCTACATATGACACTCCTAATTGTACTGCGTCACTGACATATGCAGTGGTTTGCAGTGGCAAGAATTAATTAAATATTTGGAAACTATAAAAAATATACGGAACATAGAACAATCCTATTTTTTGCATTTCAGTATCTCTAAATGGTGGCAGCTTTTCAAAGACACCTGTTTTCTGGAAGGTTATCCATACGAAGTGATTAAATTTGGAAGAGTTAAAACTGCTGAAAAAAACATGCCTTCTAAAAATGTGACTATTTCACCACTTCCTTTACCTTTTCAAGATGGTGCTTGGCATTCTTTCAGTGTATCACAATTTGAAAAAAAAACAGCTAATGCAGGTACCAAAAAACAGCTTCCAGGGCTCTCCTAATGGTGAACCGTAATATGCATATGAACATGTGGCTGCATTATAAAGCTTTAGGACAGAGCATCAAGGCTAATTGATACCATAACGATAATTTAAAGCAGCAGAAAGCTATCTCTGAATTTTAATCTGAGACATAGCCTTCCACATTCAAAATGTATCAAGGATTCCTTAAGTCAGAAGCAACCAGGATCCTGTTTTGACCTCCTTAAAAAGAGAATAGCTTCACTTCTAGCACACCACTGAGCTTAATATTGATTCAGAGGAAAGGGTGAATCAGCACCATTATTTTTCCCTTGGCCATAGAAAGAACAGAGCTGACCCTATTTAACTGTTGAGATCTGCTGAAAGCGTAGGCCAGCACGACTGAAAATTTCCAGAAAAAACTTTTACAGCTGAAGCAGGAATAACTGATAATAGTCACAAAACTGGAAGTATGTGTGCAGAGAGAGAGATTTGGAAATAATGACTTTTAAGCCTTTTAGGGAGATTTCTGAAGTGTGTTTTTAACTTAAAGGGGGGCATTTATTCTATTTAAAAATAACACTTTTTACCTATGAAATTATGTCTATATTACATATATTTTGAACATAGTGTATGTGTGTGTATATATATCCATATATAAAAGGAAAACATACCAAGTTTCTTGGTTTGGGACGCTGATGCCAAATTTCAGTAAAAGGAATGCATTCTATTACTGAGGTTAACTTCTTGAAAGCTGATGTTTAAATGTAACTATTAAAACTTTAAAAGGAACACAAAGTGTTATTATTCTTCATTACAAAAGTATTCACCTGCCTGCCTAGCATCTCAGATTTTCTCCAGATATAAACAAACGTTTAAAAGTCAGGTAAAAAACCCAGAATTGTCCGATTTCACAAGGCTACAAAAAGGCATTGTGAGTTTAGTAACTGCAGCAAAGCTCAACTGGAGAGCTGTATAATAAGGTATTAACCACTGTTAGCAAAACAGTGTGAATTTTTCAAGTCCTGCTGTTATAATTTACTATCAAAAAAAGTTAAAGTAGTGACTAAGTTTCTTTTTATTGAATGAAATAACCATGCAGCATTGCATTTGATCATCAAAGTATTTCTTAATATTTCTAATGGTTAAATATGTAGTCTATCACATGGAATTTAAACAATCTCAGGGAGAAAGAATTTTGCTAAACCACTTTAAATACTTAAATTCTTCTGGTACTCTTGTCTAACAGCTATCCAATTATTAAGGTATTTGAATTTGACTGATTAAGTGATTTGCTAAACTCAGGAGAAGGTCATGTTTAAATACTGAAAATTTTTCTGATTCCCTGTCCTGTTCACAGACCCCTAAGTCTTGCTTTTTATTAAAATATGTTCTTATGAACTATTTACAGAGAAACATTTCAATGCATGTGCAGCAAAGTACAAAGCTTTTTTTGTCATTATTTATCTTCATTGTGCATTTATTTATACATTTGTGCTCAGTTGACATTTGGACCACTAATTTTGTGTGTGTGTTTATTTGCTTAAATCATGTTAGCAGTCAGTTGATGGATGTGAATGACCATTTCCTATGGAAAATTAAAGATTGAAGAAGCAGCATATTTAGATGTTTGTGAAATTACAGTAGGTACAAGATAGGATGTCTAAGTTTATAGGTATATGCACACATACACACATGTATATAAGCATAAAACTAAGGCATTTAATTTAACCTTTCAATTAGAATGGTTTTTCTTTTAATTTAGAGTGAAAAAAGTCACTACTTCAAGATGTCCAAGAAGAGCTCAGATACTATTCAAACCTCTGTCTACCTTTTCTTGATTTTCTTTTCTTTGGGTCTATTTATGTGCCTTAATATTGAATAATACTTCTCCAGGAATTCTTTGTTAATCATGGACTATGTCATTTGCCCTTGAGTGCATTCTGTGGTGTCTAAAAATAGTGTGTAGTATATTCCACAGGTCATGCAGGATGGTCACCTTGTGACTCGTTGTTATAAATAAGGGCTTTGGGGTCAAACCTGTCTTTTCTTTGAAGAGGTTAGAAGGTTTCACCCAGAAAGCAACATCAGCCCCGAGTCTAGGAAGCCAGTTCCCAAAAGGATTCTTTGGGCAAGCGCCTTTAAATAGCTAAGAGTGAGAGAAATGGCACTGCAAATGTCAGCTTACATAAACCCAAATGAGAAAAGATGAGAAAATTGTGCCCTTTCCACAAGGACAGAATCTAACTGCTCTAAAATCATTAAAAAGAAAAGTATAACAAAACAAAAACAGACTCAAAAAAAAAAAAGTTTATTTATTATACTGGTATTGCTGTGTGCCAGTATACACCTCAGCTTGCCTCTTCATACTGTGGTGGTTACACACTTTGGATAGGCAAGTACCTCTCCTCTGCCTTTTAGGTTCTATGTTGTTAATCCAAACTATTTTTTAATTTGCTTTCTGTTTAAGTGCAAGGTTTGAATTAGCGGATTCTAATTTCCTTGTTTCTGATGTTATTTGATTCTGTCCCGTCATTCAATAATTGTAGGATTGAGATGTCCAAGTCATTAAAAAAACAGTAAAGTAATGCAGAAACTCATAAGAAACTCGTTTAAGGTGGATTCGGATTAAATTTGACCTTTAAAGTCTAAGCCTGGATCCAAAGCCAAACAATCAAGGGCATGCTCATTCCTGGCCAAAACTTTTGCGACACTGTTAAGAAAAAGGAGGTAGTTCAAGTTTTGTAGCACCATGGTTCGTTGTCACCATGATGAAGATTGAGCAGGGAAATGTGTTTATTGTTTATGTAAGATGGAGGGCAGCAACTCAGGTTTTACTGAAACAGCGGTGGTGAACGAGCTGTTAAACTAACGATCGCGCTGTAGTGGGAAGCGGATACTTTTTTCAACCTACCCAACAGAGTGGCTGCTCATAAATCCTATAAAGACACTTTAAAAGGTACTTAAGCACAGTTGAGTTAATATAAATATTTTAATCGTTTATATATATTGTTGAGTTTCAGTTAGATGTCAACCTATGGCGACTCTTACCTAGCACATTGTTAGTTTGGCTTCTTGAAGGAACATTAAGTAAACGCCAGTGCTATTGTTAAGTGAGGTTAAAGGCTACTGATACTCAGGACAAGTATTCAGAACCTCTTGATATCTTTCTGACGTATGATGTTCTCTTCTGATTTGGTAATTACTCGTTTGTTATGCAAACTTCATCAACATACACTGACGTGCAAGTTTCTGGGAGAGAAGCAGCTGACGGTAGGGGATACATGCAGATCTAATGAACTGGATCATGAAGCACACGCGACTGCCTGTACATGTTCCAAGAAAAGAGGTAAAAAGTGCAAGAGCTAGGGAGAACTGAGGGCAGATGCATCTTCTAAAAGCTTCTGGAGCAGATATCTGTTTTCATGCCAAGCTTGAATGATATCAGTAATGGCAGAATACTGTACCTCCTGGAAAAGGAGTTACCTGGGGTCAGAATACCTCCGAGAAAGGCAGAAAGCAGACATCTTCAAGCTGAGTGCCTCCAGGTCACCGGTCTCCTGCAGACACCCTCTTGTTTGGTTTGAGATCAGCACGGTCCTAGTACCACTTCAGTCAGGACTGGCTTAATTTTAGAGCTCATGGGAGCCCTTATGGGGAAAAAAAAAAAAAAAAAAAGAGAAAAAAATGAAGAACAAATGCAAAGCACATTCTCTTCCCTTGAAGACAGACTCAACTTTGTGTTGTAGAGAATGAATAACTTAGATGATGAGAAACAAAACACAATCCCACAAGGAATCTGCTAACAGCACAGTAAATTCACAGTACATATAATTAGTAAACTATCTGAAAGTAGAGAGGCAAAAAATGCAAGTAAAAACCCCACATTTTTCTCGCTCTCTCCCCGTGTCTGTGTTTGGAAAATATTGCTGCTCTCAGCTAAATCTCAGCACAGCTTCCTGGGTATACAAATTCCCCAGGAAGGAGAACAACCATGAGTTCCCAAAAAAAGAAGGAACCTGAGTCACACAGGATTGCCATCAAGAGAGCAGAAACTCAGACTGAAAGTATGTTTTAGGGGGTTTTTTTGGAGTTTTTCTGTATGTTTGTGTCTAGACTTGAGTGCTGAGTCACTCAGCAAAAATGTTTGAGTGATAAACTCTGTGAAAACCCGACCTTAAAGGATTAAGTTAGATTTTTGGTAACAGAAGGAAACAAAACGCAGTTTGAATTTTTCACATTGGACTTCTCCAATATACAGTTACGGTTGTACCATTTGAGTATTATATGAGAGGAAACAAACCCCCCCTTCCTGAGAGACTGATTTTCTGATGACAGGCTGTAGCCCTAGTAGACAAAAATACAGTCAGCTGCTTCTTCTGAATCAATGTGTCTAGGTAAAAGCCGTAATTAATAGAACTGGCATGTTATGCTTTCTTGCTGGAAATTGGGTCTTTCTGTTGTTCACCATCAGAAATACCAAGGTAAGACTCCTATCAACTTCAGGGTCAAGATTTCTCTTCAAAAGCCCTTCTCGTAGGACACATCACTTGTAAAATCAACTTCTGAAACAGAATGGGAAAAAATCCGCTTTTTGGTTGGTTGGGTCTGTGGATTTTTTTAAATCTAAATCACAACCAGCAAATCCTATTAAATAAGTCAGACGCATATTTGAAGACAGTCTTATTTTAGAGAACTTTAGTATCCTCTATACATCTTCTACAATGTTGTATTCATATTGGGGCCTTTTTATAAGAAAATTATTTGCATGAGAAATAAGAAAAACAAGGTAACAGATTATCAGAAGTTATTTATACCAAAGAACTAAACAGAGGATGAGAATGCTATTTTATCCTTCAGTTTAAGTCTTTAGTCAGTCTGTGGGAAATGCAGCCTGGCATTTGGTTAATGGCAGTTTTTTTAAGACACTTCACTGTATTCAATGCGGAAAGGCAGCAGGTTGAGGAGAGAAAAATAGGGATTAGGGTCAGCACTGAAATGTTTTTTCTGAAGGACTATGAGTAAATGACCCTACTTTACAATTTTGGGGAGACATACTTTCTTTACACTGGTTTTATATGCTTCAGTTTGCTTTAAAAGCTTACGAATACTATTTTTGTTGTTTATTTTTCTCCAAACATTTGCATGTTACAAGTCAGGGCTTGCCAAATTTGCTGCAGAATCCACACGGTTGTGCTCCGGCATTTTCTTCAGAAAGTTTCAAACCATACCTTCCAAAAAGTGACCTTAGTTTCCAAGCCTGCATTTCACAGCATTCACTACATCCTGGTAGCATCCCACACTGGGACATCCCACCCCTGCAATGGTGTGCTCCCTGGGAGGGCATCCAGCCTCCCAGGGAAAAAATACAATTTCCAGAAGCAGCTAACTGCTCTGTGGTAGAATACCCTAGAACTTCCTTAAGCATTTTGAGCCAAATTTTAGGGAATCCTGTGAATTTCACTTCTGAAACTGCCATATTGCATGCAAACTCTCCTTTTCTTCCCCTTCTACCCTCCCTGCCCTTTAGAGGGAGAGAATTATCAGGTCATTTTTTGTTTATCAGGGAAACAGGAATCAAATTATGCTAAAGAGTAAACAAATAACATTCAGCTTTTGAACCCTCTGGTTACAGGGTTTCTCTCCACCCACTGAATCTTATTGCATAAATGTTGAAAAACATTGCTAGGAAACAAACAGTGCAGCCCTTTGACAGGTTAGCATCCCCAAAACCCCATGTATTAAAGGAACACTGTAAATTTAGTTATGACTCTAGAAAGTGAAACAAAAGCTACTCAAAATATAACTTCATAACAATTAATAATTATTCCAAATAGCCCTGGGATTTTGTCATTAACTTTATTTAATGCCTCTCTTTCGTCAGGGTCAGGCATTTAAGAGCACAGTTTATAGGTGCAATCCTTTTTATGATAGCTTATATTGGAAATGAAAGTCATCTTCATTGTGAACTTACCTTGACAAACAATGTCAAACTCTCAGACTCGGTGTCACTCATTTACCACTAACCCATGTAGAAGCTGCTGCTGTTGGATTTAGCCTTCAAAAGCTTGTCATCGTTTGACACGTTAGAGAAGGTAGTGATACTAGTAGTAATTGGAGAGCCCTGGCAATGACCTTGTTCTCCTCCTAAGCCCCGGCTAATCCTAGGTACGATACCTCAACTGGCAGCATGATTATTATCTGTGGCTATTGTTTTTCTCACAGGTACACATGGTCCAGAAAGGGCTAGAGAAAAAGTAATACAGTATAAAGATTAAATTTTTTTACTTCAGCTGACCCTCATATATTTTGATTTTTTTTCAACTTTTATAGTATTTAGTTTAATTAGAAGCACTAAAAATCCTTACAAATGGCAGCAAACTATATTACACATGCATGAAAAAAAATTCCACCTTTCCAATATTCATTGTCCTTCACAATTGCTTCTGCCCTGTTGAGTCTCCTATTTCAACAAACTAAGATGGGAGAGGAGAGTTTTTTGGGGCACCTTTCCCTCCTGCTGGATGACTACAACTACCAGAGCAATAGTTAAGATAGATGAGACCCATATAATTTCCAAGTTCATATACGTGATCAAAAGCACCCCTTGCATTTTGTAAAAATCAAACAGTACAGATCATTGTATACAGGCATCAAATTTTATGTGAAAACCACTTTAAAAGGCACTTTATTCTGAAGGTTGCAAGAGCCATAGTTTGAGGAGACAGTCCCACTAGGAACAGAATTATTGTACTCCAACTTCCAGATAATAAAAGGATATAACCAGCTACAAAATCCATGTCTTGGTGCAGTTGATTTTCCTATAAACCTTGGTTTCAGAGGAAAAAAAATGTTAACTAAGCTGGTACCAAATATTAGCAGTCTTGAAAAATTTTCCAGTTTCTCACTTCTATGCTCGGAGCAAAATTTCCGTTTTAAAAAGTTTTAAAATTATGGGAACTTTTGAAAGGCTGGTGAATTCAGTGTTTTGTTGGGTAATGTTATAGAGATATTTTGCTTACCATTTTATTGAGTTTCTGAGAATATACTAAATAATTTTACTGCATAATTGTTATTTGTACAGGCAATAAATGGTTGGCCATTCAACGTACGGTAGAAGCATCTGCAGAGACTAGAAGAACAAGATGTTTGCAGATTGTTCAAAAACTGTGCAGATAGGAGTGCCACCTGTGGTAGGTCCTGACCACAGGATCTCTCAGGATTTGCTAACTAGAGAATAAGGATATTATTTTCCTATTCTTCTAACTGAAGCAAAAGCACTCACAGTTTTTACTTCATGGAAAATAGTTTACATTGTCTGGTTAGCTATCCTTACTAGCCATGTAAATCTACCACCTAGTTTGTTTGTTTGTTTGTCATTCTGCAAGACAAAGGTCACTTCCACATGTGGTTCCTCCTCCATTTACACCTGGTCCGGTTCTGCTCCTGGCACAGGACATTTTCCTTCATTGAATCAGCTTCCTCAGTCACACCGGGAAGCTGCTGACACAGATGTAAAGCTCAGGGAACTGCGAGGAGGAAGTTACAACCAAGAGATATTGAAGGATTAGCCATGGATGGCCCCTGCTCAAATACAAACTTGGAGAGTGTTGCAAATTACAGATTCAGAAAATGCAAAATACCTACAAAGAGCTGTGTGTCCTTCACAGTTTCCCTGGCCAGTAACGATCCAACACATAACTTAATCATAGAATTAGAATCATAGAATCATTAAGGTTCGAAAAGACTTCTAAGATCATCAAGTCCAGCCATCAACTCAACTTCTTTTGCCCAGCTTTAAGCAAGCTCCAAGATCAGCCCAAGGCAGTAAGAAGAACCATTAGAGAGTGGGGTTGGAATCAAGAGAGAGAATGTGAGGCCATTTGTTTCAGGGCCTGAATCTCATTAATTCTTAAACAATTTGTGAAAGTAGAATATACAGCTTAATTCTGTCCTGGTGATGAGCTATCATCCTTGTGAGGAGCAGGGTTAGACCCTTGTCTTTACCAAAATGGTCTTGGTATTTACATTTTGAAAATTAAG
Source organism: Pelecanoides urinatrix (assembly GCA_013400755.1). Classification (NCBI taxonomy): domain Eukaryota; kingdom Metazoa; phylum Chordata; class Aves; order Procellariiformes; family Procellariidae; genus Pelecanoides; species Pelecanoides urinatrix. Next base: position 454,024 of record VZTQ01015496.1, read on the forward strand.
GGTGTTGAGTAGACGCATTAAAACTTACTTTCAGTTAATGGAAGCTAATTAAATTTTTAGATGTAAAAGAGTTTAAAAGGTGATTTATTTTCACATTGTACATCTATAAAATGAACAATCTTAAATAGGATATTTGCACCTTTATTCAGATATAAGCTACAATGAGAAGAGACTGTAAAGTGCACTTTTTATACTCTCACCAAATCGAATATTTCTGAGAGTAATTTCTGAGAGACACATAATGAAGGGGCCCTGTTAAACTTTTCTCCAAGCTCAAACCAAAATTTTCCTTGAAGCTGTAATGTTTCAGTAGTAATGGGACAAAATTGCAAGAAGAAAAAAAAAGAGGCAGATTCTTAACACCTCAGTGTGTTACAAATTAACTTGGCTTTGTAACTTTCCCAGCCCAGTTTTGCAAATGAAATTTAGAGAAAAAACCTCCCTAGTCTGGGCTGAAGAAACCCAGCTCCTTCAGCCTCTCGTCATGGGGCATGTGCACCAGCACCTGACCAGCTTTGGTAGACTTGCTCCAGCTTACGGATGTCTTTTTCATATTGGAGTGCCCAAAGCTGGACGTATTGTAGAGCATTTTCTGAGCATTATTATATAGAAAGTACAAGTGTGCAACTGAGTTCTCAGAGGTCCATTTTCTTGGTACAATCAGATTAAGCAGCGTGGAGATCCGCAATGCCCGTGGAAGGGATTGTAATCAGTCAGAGTCGAGGGGACACTGTAGCTGGCTGGTGGGACACATAAGAGTTTCTCTCAAGTCCAGCACCATGCCATGGACACGCTTCTCCTAGTGACATGATATGGACATAATTTCTACAGTAAGGCGTTGCAGACAAAATACAGTAAAAACACCCTGAATTTTATTCAATCCTCAAAATACTCAAATACCCGAAAGAATAGCTCTGAATTTCTTGAAGGAGACAGCTTTGATAAGCTAATGATTCGTTTTAACATCAATGGAACACAGCTTAGGTTGACCAAACCAATTTCAAACCTCAGCAAACTTTTGCCAGTCTGTCATGAGATTGCAGCAGAAAAGCTATAGTAAAGAAAATTGCTATTGGCAAACCTGTATTACAAGGAAAAAAAATTTATGGAATTTTTTTTTAATCAAATCAGGCCATTTTTTGTATCCTGGCTGCTTTCCTAACACGTCTGTTAATGTCTGCTTACTGCCACATGGAAATGGTATAGCAGGAAGAGCAGAAGATTGCGAAAAGAGTTAGCTTAGTAGGGGGCATTTTTAATTTAGAAGAGTTGAAAGATTTCTCCAGTTCTAGTGCTTTAGAGACACGTACACTGGGAAAGGCCTGACCTCTCCAGAGTGATACCTGCAACCAAGAGGCAGTTTAGGCAGAAATGGTGTATTAGATGTGTGGGTGATAACAGCTGAGTACCCGAGATAGCTAAAAAACTCACAGACTGTTTTGCAGGCTTATACCTGGGATATCACCTTCATTTACATAATTTTACATTTCCTTTTTGTAACTTGCTTAAGATTCCAAGAAAGGAAAAGTTTGTAAAGAGACAAAATATTTCTTCTCAGGACAAGTCATACATTTGGAAAACATAAGGAAACTTTCAGACATGGAAAGCTGGACATGTCAGGCAGATGGCTAGAATAAATGGACATGTTTTTGTTCTCAGAAGCCCTTCAGAAATGTTTGTTCCAACTTTTATCGGTTGGATGATAAAAATATCACTTATCCCTATGCTTCTCCCTTGTTTTCTTTGTATCCTTATACCATCTAGAACACTATTAAACCTTCAAAGATTTCTCCCATATTTAAGAGTCTATGTAATCCTTCATTGTCCAGTTTTATTAATGCTTATTTACTGGTTTAAAGAATTTACAGTGGTGTTTGGTTTGTATTGGCTATTATCACAGCTAAAGGAAAACAGTCTGCTGCTGGCATATTCCAAGAACCAGCAGCAGTGTATATGGAAATAGAATATGTAGGTCTTGCAACTGTAATAAATAGTTTTTGAAAGAAAGAGGTCACTTCAGTTCTTACTAAAGGCAACTGGTTCATGCAGAACATGAAAAAAAAGTGCATCTGCATTGAAACTACACAAATACAACCATGCCGTAATTACAGTATATAATATATTAGGATGCTAACTTCTCTGTGCTGAAATATACATGAAAAAGGATATAAAATAGGTCAGCTTCTGTATAAAGTTCTTCTGTCCTCACAAAGACCTGAAAGTTAAGGGAACACTGGCAACTTGAAATATAGTCAATTGCAAAGTATAATTTAAATGTTGTAAAAAAAATCAGAACTGTCCCTTAAGCTGCCCACCAATTTCCACTGCTTTATAGGCATTTCTTTTTCTGATAAATGTTTCTCTCTCCACTTCTGCATTGTGGAAGATCTGCACAACCAGAAGGTGAATCTGACAAATAAGCTTCCTATCTGCAGGGAAGTGATGAAATGCACACCAAGTGCTTTCAGGTTTAAGAAAATGAAAATGTAAATAGATGTAATTTAGTAATCCTTTTTGTTATCATAATCTCAAAAATTTCCTTCAAAAATAAAATATTATGTATTTAACACACTTCTTTTTAGTTGGAAGTAATCCACTGCCTTTTTCTAAGTTTTACAATTGACTGATAATATGCCACAACAAAATTAAAACACACAAGAAGAAATATTTGCATCCTATAGTTCTATTTGTATTCAAGTTGGATTTGCAAAAACTTGTGAAAAAGAACCAAAAAAATGTCCAAAAAATGTTTATTTCAACAGCACTGTGCTTTTTCTTTCACCAGTACTGGAGCAGTTTTCATTGCTCACCTATAGGAATTGAAATTAAATCAAGCTTTTCAACTTTTCAAGACTCGGACTATTCTTGGGTACGTATACTCACGACTGCCTAGCAACAAAAAAAAAAATCACTTGCAGAGGTCACAGTGTTTCATAGTTGTTACATATAAATTTGAGCATGTGTTACATCAACTTTTTTTTTTTTTAAATTTTAACATCATTTCAGATTAAACAAAATAGTTGATCTTATTGGAAGGAAATATTTCCCCTTGAAAAACTTCAATTAAATCTGTGCACTTTCACAAAAAATGTTTCATTTTCATCAAATCAGCAGGTGTTGTATCAACAAATTTTTGATGGTTTCTACCCAGACCTGCTGGGGCTTCTAGCCTCAGAAAGGGAGGTATATGCAGAAGTGTAATATGAGCAAATTAACCAGAATCTGCAGGACATGAAGCTGTCTTCTGACCCATCTCCTTTGTCTGACTTCTGATCAGCAGAGGACATTACCAGGGGCATCACTCTGCAGTATTGGTGCAGAAGGATGCTCGGTCCGTCTCAAAACGTACCTATCATCAGAGCTTTGTTGCATCTCATAGGCTATAAATCATCCTTTTTTAACAAGACCCACAGATCACTGTTTATCACATGATAATACTTTCTCATCAGGAATGATTTAAACTAAATTTGAATGACCCAACTCCAATCCTTACATACACTGCAAACTGGAGAAAGGTTTTTAGGGGTGTGTTTTTAAGCCAGCTGATAGAGTGGAAGAAAGAAAACCTTTGAGGTACATATACAGTCAGGATAGACCTGCCAATTTTATGGAGTTAATTTCTATTTACAGCAACATTACGGGATGAAAACTCATGCCTTTCTTTGCAACACGGTAGGCAAACCAATGAAGCAGGATCCTTGCAGAAACAGGGAGCCCAGACGAATGCTGGTGCCATTTATGTCTTCTGGAAGAGAGGTCCTCCACAACTAACACAGCGCCTCATTTTATTTTTTTCAAAGACAATCTGGTTAAAGTTGCAAGCCAGACAAATTTGACATAGGAGAGTGGATAACATTCTGGGTTCAGTCAGCCCTCAACCTATTCAGTTTTATCCCTTGTGGCTTAATTTATTTCTTCCTCATAAGTCTCTAATAAAATCTACCTGCCAGCTGTGATCTGCTTTGCTTTGAATAGATATTAACGTTGCTTCATGGTACTGCCATCTTGGAAAACATAATGGTGCACAGGAACCAATTAAAACATATGTTCCTAAGAATATCATTCAATATGTGATTTTGTTCTCATTACATACTCAAGAGGGAGGTCGTATAGAAACTCTAAAACTAACTGGTTATTTCAAAAAAAGTTCTGTCTATTGTAGTTTGCATAAGGAGCGTTACTGTTACCATGTGCTGAATGTAAATACGAAGAGATGCACAACATAAACGGTTAAATGAGATTCATAAGCAAACAACAAATTGGAGTAACCAAACTGTATGCTGTGTTTTACAAGCCCAAGTTGACCTTTCAGTTTTCAAAGACTCTTTCTCCTCCCAAAGTATATGAAATCCACAGAGGGGTGGGTGGTGGGGAAAAAAAAAGTGGTTTTTAACACTCAGGAAGAAGCATTCATAGCACGTCTTTTATAGTCTTGAACGATATGGTAACTAAGAATTAAGGTGACAAAAATTCTAATTCTAGGGTAGTCCAAGGTAAGTGAGCTTTTTTTTTTCCTGGTGTTTTGATTTTTAAACAGTATTTGCTAATAAACTGTAAAACAGATGTTACATTTTGGCGTGGTCATGCTTTATCTACAATATAAAATGTAGATACTGACAGTAAGTAATAACCTAAATATTTGAATATTCGAAGTAAGATTCAATCAGGGTTTTGACATCAAACAGTAACTGATCCAATGCTAAAAAATAGCTTAAAAAAAAAAAAAGAAAACACCACAAAAAATTGTATTTCAAATGTGAAAACTTTCTTTAAAAGCAAAAGCTAAAGCCCCTGAGTTGGTTGTTCCAAATGCAATTCTTGATTCCACACTTGCACCCGGGGAGAGAGGAAGAAGTTAAGGTATTACCTCAACCAATTAATGTTTGTAGTATCCATATATGTCAGCAAGTGACCAATTAATTACACTGGAAAAAGGAAGTGGACCTTATAGTGTACATTAAGCTGAGTTGAAAATGGTAACACACCTCCCCCCAAAATACCATTGTGAAATTTTCTTACTTATTTTCTATTTCACTTCAGTTGCTTTCATTATAATTGAGAGAAGTCCAAGGATTTCAGGCTATGAAACAAAGAATTACACCATTGACATTTGGGAAAGAATATAAGATCATTAGAAGTCCTGAGCAGGGTGGCCTATATGCTGTACTAGCTATTGCTTTACCCTTTAGCTAAAGTCCAGTACCTAAATCAATGGGACTCTACTGCTTCTCTTTGAAAACCACTCCAAACTCTAAAACATTTTTGTCAGGAAGCTTTTTTTCTTTTTTTTTTTTTTCCTTTTTTTTTTTAAACCATGTAGCAATATGGTTTCTTAAGATCACATTACAGTTCCCTTTGTAGCATATATTCTCTGTTCACTTCTTTTAAACATTTCAGAGCAGTTATCAAATAATTTTTTTCTTTCTGAACTACATGTTAATCACTACCATCATCATTAATCTTTCTATTGTTTCAGTATTTTGCTGCTGAATTCTTCTAATAAGGTCACCGCTTTTCTGTTACTGATTGCTTGAAATTAAACACAGTATTTCTGCAGAAAACTCAGCACAATTGGAGGCAAAACTGCGATGCTTATGTATTTGCTACCCCAAATCACCAATCTTTTGCTGCTTTTTCACCTGGATAATTCCTGGGTGATTTTCTGTTCACTGTAACACAGATCGCAGAGTTACTCTAACTTTATTAACTTCCTCTCAAAGGCTATGTCAAGTTTTCGCCCGTCCTCCCCTCTCCATATCCAAGGTGTTTGGTGTTTGTCTCTCAAGGTTGTCTATAGAATTTCTGAAATGATTCTCACCTTCTTACCACGGTGCTCAACATGTTATGCAGCCAATTTTCGTGGGCCATCTGTTATAACAGGCATATTTGAAGGTCTTTCCAACACTGCCCCTTAGCCCAATCTTGCCAATTTATCGCATTTTCAACAGAAAAACATGGAAATTATTGAACAATATTAATAGCAGTAAGATACATTAATGGATATAAACATCTCACAGAGGTGTTGCTCGAAAAGACTATTAAGCAGAAGTGTGCATGGATGTGGAGGAAGAGTAATTCTGTTTAATAAGATGTTTCAAGTATTACCTCTCTAATTTGCTGAGGAGCAGGTAAAGGCTATAGTGTACTTGTAAAGTAATTAGAAATCCTTGGTAATTGTTTTTTTAATTAACTACAAAACTTGGTGAAAAAAATTCTGCTCATTCCCACTTCTCTCCTGGATTAATTTTGTTTCAGCTGAGAAAAGTGGTGATGCACAAGAGATTTTTCCGATTCACATTCAAGGCAAAGAGCAGAAGAGGACCTTCACTTGAGCTAATCTCAATGAACCTGCAAAAACAGTCAATCAATTCTTTTCACCTTTCTGTCCCTGTTATGTGAAACACTAATATGTTTTGTATCCTTATCTTACCCCAGCGACCCAATACTATGCTCTGTTTTCAATTATTCTGAGCCACTTGCACACAAAGGAACGAGCCGGGCATTTCGGCGAGGCACGTAACGGGAGCGCTGGCCATCAGCAGAGATGTCACTGCTCCTGGCGCAGGGATAATTAAAACGGATGGCCTTTGCAAAATAATAGCTTGTTAGAGACAGACCGGGAGCTGGTGGGTGCAGAGCTGGTGATGATGCACTCAGGGTGGGAGCAGGAGCAGGGGCAGCGGGGACCCACCACGCCGGTGTGCAGACCCCTTTCTCTGCACGATGGACCTTTGATCTTCTACCAAGTAACAAGCGATAGGATGAGAGGAAACAGCCTCCAGTTGCACCAGGGGAGGCTTAGATTGGACATTAGGAAAAAATTCTTCCCTGAAAGAGTGGTCAGGCCTTGGCACAGGCTGCCCAGGGCAGTGGTGGAGTCCCCATCCCTGGAGGGATTTAAAAGACGTGTAGATGAGGCGCTTGGGGACATGGTTTAGTGGGCATGGGGGGGTTGGGTTGATGGTTGGACTCGATGATCCTAGAGGTCTTTTCCAACCTTAGTGATTCTATGATTCTATTCTATGATTCTAAGGTGCTCCCTTTGCTGCTTCCACCCTTGCAAGTGGAAAGCCAAGGGGCATGTTTAAAAGCTAACTCTGATGTCTCTGCTAAAAGACAGGAGATGCCTTAGGAGATCACCACAGCACACCTCATTCCCATAAAAGACGAAAGCTTCGGCTTTGCCATTTTGGAAAAATGGGAAGGCAGAGTCACCTTATCGCTGCTGACCATTGCAGCATACGTCTGTGGGTAGAAGCTGCCTGACTGCAAAACCCTTCCCCTCCACCAGCCATTTCCACTGCACAGGTGACGTTGCCGCTGAGCTGCAGCAAGCACCATCCACTGCATCTGGAACGTGGAAAGCCACCTCTGTACGTTCATATAGAGCAGCCCAAATGAAAGGCTTGCTGGACTGTAACAAGGGAATCTTGCCTGCATTAGACTGAAATTGCTTGAATATGAACTAAAAAATTTCCCTGTCTCAAAGCTTGTAGCTTTACACAGGGTATTTTGAAGAAATGTAATGCCAGGTCCCTCTCCATGATAGCTCAGTGCTACTGAAGTCACCACGAGTATGCTTAGGCTAGAGCTTCTGTTTACTCTTAATTGAATTGTTTTCTCCTGCTTTCCTCATTTATCTTTAAATCCTTTCCCTCTTTCTGCTTTTTTTGTTCTGGTGGAGCCAGGGTCCTTCCCCAGAACTTTTGCAAAGTGTAGGGGTGAGCGTCATTATGAGTCTTGCCTCTCTTGCAGTAATAAAGGATAAGCATGTGAAAACACGTTAGCGCAGCAGGGAAAGGGATGTGTGATATGATGGCAGGTCTAAAATGAAATTAGTGGTGTGAAGTAAGGCTATGTGAAAAATCTTGTGGAGAAGCTGATTGAAAATGAAAATTAGTTGTCTTTTTGAGAACACGCATTATAGGTCTGCTGTGTGATCCGTAAAGCAGTTAGAAATATAATCAGAGTTGTTACACTCTCTGGAATTAAGAGAATATATTTCCACTAACAACAGGCAAATGCATTCAGAAGAGGACAAAAGCAAAACTGCAGCATGTGCATGGTAATACTCCACTTAATCTCTCCATGAGAAGGGCGAGCCATTCTTTGCAAGGTGAGGAGGTGGCTAACTCTCTGGTGTACCTCCGTTTTGGATGTCATCTCCTGAGAAAGGCTGGAAGAAAACCAACAACATGGTAGCCTCAGGTTCTGCACTGCACTAAGGGGCACCCCATCGACTTCTATAGGAGTGGGAAGCTGCTGTGGGGATGATCTCTCACCGCAGACTTGTTCCTTTCATCCAAAGTCTCTCTGTCTGCATTGTTCCTGCCAACATAAGATGGTGACAACGTGTCTGGATTTAACCTGCCTTATTATCAGGGTTAAAAAATATAGGCTGGTGGTGGCAGTCATAGTCCAACATTCTTTCAGCAAGGAGATAAGAAAAGTATAGTAGTCAATCTTTTATTTAAACCTTCATTAGATTAGCTTGGGACACAAAGAAAAGTATTCAGTAAATTCGATTGTAAGACAGAAATATTTTAGTAAGAGTCAGATGGTGTTCACAGGGCACAAAGCAGGTTGCTCTAATGGCAGGTAGGTTGTGTTTGTAGAGGATGGGTCATGACAGAGAACACACAAAACCCACAGTTTGCCTGTTTCTAGAAACTTTCTGCATTAAGTTATGGCTTTCCATGTGAACTATCACAATTCAAAGCTGTGTTTTCTTAAAAAAGTTGGAGTGAAATAAGTGAAGATTTTTTTTGTCAAAGAAAATAAAAAGCTAATGACAAAAATTGTGTATGTGAATGCATTTCTGCTACCCACTCAGAAATGATTTTGCAGAAGTTGATCTAGTCTATCAGCAAGCCCTATCTTCTCATGCACTCTCAGATCTCTCTAAACTTTCCAGCCGATGAAAAAAAAAATTCAGAGCTTAATCATCTGTTGCACATGTTTCTGTCACTTGCAGAGCCATAAAAAAGATACAGGAGAAAGTAATAAAAATTTGGAGTCCTCTTACAGCTTTCTGAAGGCAAATCTGACAATTACCTTCCCAACAAGGCTTGAAACTTTCTGCCCTAATGCCCAAAAGCACAGATTGGATTGGACAAGCTGCCCGGGACACAGCAACGCAGAGACGGATCTTGAAAGAGAGTGTTAAATTCCACTGACTAAATGCTGTGTTTTAGTCGCATAGGAAAAGCTTAGTCATGCCTGAATAGTGGTTACAGGCTAAAGTTAGAGACTTGCTGGTACCTGACTTGGCAGAGCAAGCAACCAGGGCACGTCTGGTCAAGAGAATTCCTGGGGAGTTTCTAACAGCTAAAACGAGCTGAAATATTTCCTGGATTATTTGGTTTCTTATTCCTCTGTCTGTTCGGTTGCTCCATTTAGAGCCGCAGCAGAGATTTGTTTTTTGTTATTTATTTATTTATTTTTAGGAAGATGCCTGTAATCTAGTGGGGTGAGCCCGTCAGAAGATGTCCTTTCTGGAGGTTGCATTCAGTGTCTTCGAGCACAAAACAGCAGCTCTGGGCACCTTTTCCCCTTTGCGGAAAGTAGGTATGACGGTGCAGTCATGCAACTGGAGAATGCTTCGAGATCTGCAGAAAAAAAGTGCTCCACGAAAGTCGGTGCTGTAGAAAAAAATACACAGAAAATACTGAAAAGCCTTACTCTGCCTTTGAAGTCATTTCATTTCTTGCCACATATGCAGCAGGACAGGGATGGAAGTGTAGCCCTGTGGTTTTACACTGCTTCTTTTAGGGATCCTAACTTTCCACGTTTAATCTAGCTATCTGCGAAACCAGCCTAATGATGAGACTGAATTAAAAAAAAAAAAAGGAAAATCAGGAAGGAAGTCCTGTTTTAATCGACTCCTTCGGTTTCAGGCTGCCTGCTTTCCGTTTTCACACGTACGTGCACTTCCATTAGCCCCGCTGCTATTCTCTGGAAGTGGCTGCGCTTTCCCTCCAGCTGGCAAGGTGCAAAGGGCTCTGTAGAAGTGGTCTAGGAAGCAACCCGCACCCTCCCTGGAGACCAATTACTTTTGAAATGTGCCTGATCGTTTGCTGCTGCCACCTCCCCCTCCCCAACCTGCCCCCCACCTTCCCCCAACCGCTCATTGTACTGTTGTCACTGAGACACCTGATCAGCCCTAATTCTTGCTTTTATTTGAATTAGGGTGCCACCAATCTTGGATCCATGTCAGGGCCCATGTAATGCCTTTGGGCAACACTGGGGATTAGATTAGCATTTTGGTGTTGTTCTAAAGCCACATGGTCAGCATTATAAGGATCCCATTAGAGATAAAGGGACCGGTTACACAAAGCCTAAGAAATATAAGGGCCAGAGGAGGTTGATGTAATTGGCTGATATTAGAAAGTGCTTTAATTAATGAAAGCATACTGTGGTTACTACCCCTTTTTTATAGTTTAACATGCCTCTTAATTACATTCTCAGTTGTTCGTTTACACTGAGCATGTCTTTCAGGACTGCCAAACTCTTCAGGGAAAATGAAGCAAGTATGTTGTACTAGGTTGGCCAGCCTCACAATTCAAGCCCCTGTTATTGGCTGATAGAAGTAGTCTAGC
>VZTQ01015496.1:464659-475589 GCA_013400755.1 Pelecanoides urinatrix
AAAAAAAAGAGGGGGGGGGGGGGGGGGAAAGAGGAATGTTTGCCTAATCAAACAGTCCCAGAAATGACAGGATGTGGAAGAATGAATAATCGGCAATTTAGGGGGCATCAGACAGACTGCCTGCATGTCAGAGCTTGGTTAGAAATACAAATATATATATATTTGCAATGCCAGGGAAATGCATCTTCCAGCAGTTTTGCAAGCGGGGGCTGCCTCAGCTCGGAAGGGCGGATCTTGGCAATGCTGCTTCCACTTTGCAGTACAATGATTACAGAGAGTTGTGTTCTTGACCCGTTCGGTCCACCTGGGATATTCCCCTGAGGTTGCTATGCATTTCATGTACCTACGCTATTGTTGGGCTTTCGTAATACGTGCGAGAACTTGGTGCCAGAGTCATCTTTCATTTCCAGGGTACGCTCCAAGTTTTATTTTTCTTACCTTTTTTCTCTCAACTCTCATGGTCTCAGGAAAAGAAGGGTTTACACTTAAAGGAAAAAGCCAAAACTTTTCACAGAGCCCTAAGCATTAACATTCACATGATGATTATTTTTAAACAAAGATCCTAATCTCTGGTTTACTAATTTAGGTGTCTGTCAAAGGTGTCTTTTTGATCAATTGTCTGTAGTCCAGTGGGAAATAACAGACAAGCCGTAAATAAATACAGGTTAGCATGTAATCAGTGATAAGCTATCCATAAAGTTTGTAAGTATAAACTTACAGTGGAAACTACTGGTGTTGCAGTAGGATGAATTCTGCTGCTGCTGCTGCTGTTCTTTTATATTTTTCACATTATGTATATTTCAAAGCTGTTCCAGTAGCTTCCTTAAATGTCTTTTTAAGTAAACAGATGCAAAGATATCTACAGCCTTCACGTGTTGAATTATTTCAATAGACAGAAAGTACAGACTTCTTCAATCTTAAGATCACAATGTTCATTACTATTAGTATGCAGGGCTCAAGCTGTTGGCTCATTGAGGGCTTTCATAGTAGGGCACAGCTAAACAAAGCAGTTTTTTCCCACTATCAGAGATGATCAAAATACTGAATTTCAGGTTGCAGTTATGCAACTATAGATAAAAAATCCAAAGGATAGGTAGGCACACTTCAAGGCCAGCATGTTTTGTTGCATTAAAATTGTCTGTGAAAAGGTATTTATAAGACGTAACATTATATGTTTGCAAAATTGCTCATACAGAATTATGACTTCTGTTCACGTCCATGAAGCAGTATGTCTGCTTGGTATTCAGTAAATCGACCAATGTAGCATCATAGAACATAACTGAAATTTCCTAGATTAAATTAGTCACCCATTTGGATATTGATTTAATAAAAAATATTAAGAGAACAGAAAACAAAGACATCTCCTTTTTATAGTGTTTTCAAATCAAGCTCTGTCNAACATGCCCCTTAATTACATTCTCAGTTGTTCGTTTACACTGAGCATGTCTTTCAGGACTGCCAAACTCTTCAGGGAAAATGAAGCAAGTATGTTGTACTAGGTTGGCCAGCCTCACAATTCAAGCCCCTGTTATTGGCTGATAGAAGTAGTCTAGCNTGTCTTTTTGATCAATTGTCTGTAGTCCAGTGGGAAATAACAGACAAGCCGTAAATAAATACAGGTTAGCATGTAATCAGTGATAAGCTATCCATAAAGTTTGTAAGTATAAACTTACAGTGGAAACTACTGGTGTTGCAGTAGGATGAATTCTGCTGCTGCTGCTGCTGTTCTTTTATATTTTTCACATTATGTATATTTCAAAGCTGTTCCAGTAGCTTCCTTAAATGTCTTTTTAAGTAAACAGATGCAAAGATATCTACAGCCTTCACGTGTTGAATTATTTCAATAGACAGAAAGTACAGACTTCTTCAATCTTAAGATCACAATGTTCATTACTATTAGTATGCAGGGCTCAAGCTGTTGGCTCATTGAGGGCTTTCATAGTAGGGCACAGCTAAACAAAGCAGTTTTTTCCCACTATCAGAGATGATCAAAATACTGAATTTCAGGTTGCAGTTATGCAACTATAGATAAAAAATCCAAAGGATAGGTAGGCACACTTCAAGGCCAGCATGTTTTGTTGCATTAAAATTGTCTGTGAAAAGGTATTTATAAGACGTAACATTATATGTTTGCAAAATTGCTCATACAGAATTATGACTTCTGTTCACGTCCATGAAGCAGTATGTCTGCTTGGTATTCAGTAAATCGACCAATGTAGCATCATAGAACATAACTGAAATTTCCTAGATTAAATTAGTCACCCATTTGGATATTGATTTAATAAAAAATATTAAGAGAACAGAAAACAAAGACATCTCCTTTTTATAGTGTTTTCAAATCAAGCTCTGTCTTCATGGATAGGCTAGAACCTGAAGAAACCTGAATTTCTGTGTGTTTTATAGACTGATAATACCTCATCAAAGCAGCAGCAATGGTACTCTGCAGATGAGTTCTCAGAAGAAATTTAGTGACAGTAACCATCCTGTTCGGCTAGATAAACAGAGAAATTCACCAGTTCATGAGCTTAATATGCATCTTAAGTCCCTTCTGGCTTTAATCATCAGTTTCATTTTGAATTCCCAATATCTGAATTAATTGCAGGTGTCTGCTTCCAACAAGAGTATAGTCTTTAAATTATACATGTCAGTGCATCACTTACACCATGTCACTTCCCGTTAAATTTCTTCTCACTGTAAGTCTGCGTAACACAATGTGACATGATAGAAGTGTGCTGGCATGGCGCAATACCTCAAAAATAAATAAAAAGTTTTAGGATATTATATTCTACTGATCTTTCGAGTTATCTTTGGATGATTGAAATGAGCAGATAATAGTTCACTGGGAGAGGTCTTGACCAATAGCTGAGGGTGAAAAGGAGTCAGATGATGATCCTGAAGTTGGGACAATGCTGCTGTGAACCAAAAACACCAAGAAAAATATACTCTTTTAAAATGATCTGAATACCTGCTCATCCACATGATATACATAATAATAAATTGGAAGGGTCATGACACTTACAAAGAGAAACATACAAAGGGAAAGGACTCCGACCAGATTGTTTCCATCAGCGTTAAGCTGTGGAGTAGGTCACTGTCTTAAATCACTTCGTATCCCAGATAGTGTCTCCCTCAGCAACTTGTATTGAGCAAGAACCAAATGCTCCGCTACATTACCAGGTAATGGCGGCTAAACCAGAGCCTCACAAGGATGCTGTAATTGCAATCAGACCTCTGGGATGCAGCGCATCTAAGTCCTGTCTTGACCGAACCATGCAGCTTGAGTAGCACCGTAAAACTTGGGAGGAAACGTTACATAAAAGGTAATCCTCAGTCACTTAGGAATTGTAGTGTTATGAAAGACTTAATTTCAACTGTGCCTAATACAGGAAATAACTACTAATTACTTCAACCTTTATACTTAATTTTGGAAATATGGGAATTATGACACTAATTGGGCACCAGTTTGTGGGGGATTTGCCTCTGCAGAATCCTCAGCTGGAAAACTTTTCAACATTTAACAGGAGAAAACATTAAATCTACCATTCTAGCTGCAGTATTTCTTCAGTAGTTAATATGGAACATATATGTACCTTTAGTCACAAAAGCGAAAATTATCTGCAGTTACTCCACTCATCTACCCTATAGATACGATTTTCCTGGAAAAACCCACGTCTGCTCCTCATTGAAAAATCAATAGAAGAGAGAAGGAGCTAAGCTGGACTGAACTCAAGCTTACACTAGCCTTTGGCAGGCCTTTCGAAGCAGAGGCACTAAGAGACTACTCCTTATCATCTCTTCTGTAGGTCCCACCTCACCCCACAGCAGCTGTCGGCATGAACAGTGAATGCCTTCCCACTTAGGCAATGGATATGGTCAGCTATCCACTAACAGACCCATCTCTAATATCTCATCCAGCAACTCAACCCTCTGCATTTAGCCAGGTGCTCAAATGAGCTGTTACTACATTTTTCCAAGAAAATTACTCTGTTTTCTCTGCAAACTGGTATTCAACCGCTCTCCTCCCCTTACTCTCCACAGTCTTCAAAAAATTGCCAGTCTAGCGCTTCCAGTTAGCAGACCACAAAATGGAACCAGCCGAAACTCTCCCAGAGGTTACGGTCCTTTCAGGAAGAGACAGAACCATTACTGATACAGAAATGGTCTGATGGGGTATTTTGATAGACACAGACATCACATAACTAAAGATAACACTTATCTTGAGCGAGAGGTTCCTGGTTCTCTCATCCTGAGGGAAATAGGGATATCCTGGATTAAACAAGAAAAGTTTTATGCTTTCATGAATCAGAGGTGTCCAGTGCAGAAAATGGAGAACTACGAAAAGAGACTAAAAAGAGAAAACACCTAGTCTGGAGATTTAAGACCCCCTGAAATCTAAACGTCCTGATTACCAGCTCCAGTGAGTTTGTGGACTGATCTCATAGAATCATAGAATCATAGAATCACAGAATCACTAAGGTTGGAAAAGACCTCTAAGATCATCGAGTCCAACCATCAACCCAACCCCCCCATGCCCACTAAACCATGTCCCCAAGCGCCTCATCTACATGTCTTTTAAATCCCTCCAGGGATGGGGACTCCACCACTGCCCTGGGCAGCCTGTGCCAAGGCCTGACCACTCTTTCAGTAAAGAATTTTTTCCTAATGTCCAAATAGAATCATAGAATCATAGAGATCTAGAGCAAAAGTTCTCATGATGATGCATGTTTCGGATGCATTCATTTTGTTCATGTCTGACCACGTCTCCTGTTTGTTGAAGTAACTCACCATGATGCCATCCAAGCTCAGAGCAACATGTATTTATTTTGTGATCCTTGAATCCACATAAATCCTGAGCAGTCCTATCACAAGCTGGACACCAAAGGGACTTTGACAGAGCATACCTTGCACTTTCTCCCTAAGGATAATGATGTGGTGGCTGTAATTATCAGCAGGACTGGGACTGAGCCTGTTTGGAAGACAAGCAGTTAGTTTCAGTACTGTAACTAATCTCAGACCTGAGCCTTCATTTCCCGTTTATGCCAGAAAACTGTTAGCTTATTATGTTTTCAGTTCCTACGGTGTTTTGTCAGTCAAATACAAAGTTGTCTTCTCTGATGTCCACCACTGCCTAGCCCTGAAATGAAAAGAGGTCTCCTGCTCAACATACAGATGCTGTTCGCAATCCGTTTACAAGATATTACGGACCTCCACTTTTGTCCCAGTTAATTTATCGCCAAGTCTCCAAGAGTTGATGGGTAACTATCGAGCACATAGTTCAACAACAGCAACAACACCCAAAGAGCCTGGCAGGAGAGCACAGTTCTTGTTCATATGGATAATTGTCACGGAAAGGGCTGACTTCTCCAGAAAAGGCAGAAAAGAAAAGTAAAATAGCAAGGTGGTGGCAAAGGCCACAGCAGTGGGAGTCCTAGAAGCAGTCCAAACCCGGGACCTAACACAAGATGTTTTTGATGTATCTCCAAGACAGCATTTGCAAAACATCGACCACAGATGTTGCCCTATAATCAGAGGTTCATATTACGAATGAGTAAAATATTTGGTTGAACCAGCTTACAGGTGTCTCTCTGTGCTTCTCTTTTTAGTTACTAAGGGAGAATTTTAATGAGAATTTGACTCAAAATTCTTCGTAGTTAAGTACAAAATGATAGATGCCTTATAAATACATAAAGCACAGAGATAAAATAGAAGTGAAAAAAATGAATTGCAATTTATTTAATCATTTTAGAAACTGTCCGCATCTCTTCGGCAAATTAGACTTGCACACTTTATGAGTCCTCTCACCCTTTGGTGAACTCATCTTTGAAGTTTCAGTATTAAAAGTAGCTCAGAATCATGCAAATTTTTTCTTTTTTTTTGTTCTTGGATCTGTTGCTGTTCTCAGAAATGCTGTAGGCAGTCTACTATGTGCTAGAAAGACTAATTTACTGGAGAAGTTACCAAGTCCACTCACTTGCAAACTATGAAATAATTCAAGTATAACAGTGTTGCACTCCTATATATGTATTTTTCCTTTCAACAACCTGTAACTATTTCATTTATTACATTGGGATGAGCTGTCATCATGTTTCTCTTTCACATTCCTAAATCTAAGTTCTTTCACATCAAGTTTACACTGTCCTTCATTTCAGCCAATTCAAATTCATGTCAGTAAATAGACATTCAGAGATCTTTGTATATTAATGGTTGCTTAGATATAAATGGATGAGGCCTGTAGATGAGTTCTGAGTTTTGGGAAAAAACATATTTGATACTCAGATCCAAACTTTGCGTATTACACCTAATTTTTAGCTGGCTTTAACTGACACATCACAGGTTTGGAGGAATATAACACTTCACTGTGACTCTAGGTAACTAGGTTAAAACTAGTGTAGACAAAAGCAATTTGTCCACATCCCTCTAATTAAAAACTTTATGCATATATATGTGTATATCTGTATATTTATATTTACACTACATTTATATTTACACTACGTCTAGATGTGATGGAATGTTTTCTGAAGATGCCAAATTTGCATTTGGGGGAAGTTCAATAAGGATGTTTAGGGGCCTCTTCATTTTAGTTTATCAAGCTTAATTCAAGCACAATTTCAGTCATTTCATCAAAATCATTTAATGCTTATCTGCTGACAGCTTGTTGGTGGTCTCCAGTGAGCTCACATCTTACCAAAATAAGGCTGTCATTCATGTGCATCATTATGTCCGTCTCCTCAAAGACAGTAGCCTGGTTATTTTTTCACTGCAGTTACACCTCTGAATAAGGCTCTAGGCTGAGCAGTTTCTGCTTTTCTCTGTCTTGAGCAGTTGAAGGATTATTTCGTGTTGTCAGTACAAAACATTTTGTAATTATGAGTCTTATACCACTCAAAAGTGCTAAAAGCTTTGAATGTTTTCCTCTGCATTCGTTGGACCACTCCATTTAAAGGGTTTTGTTTGCGATTTACTGTCAACTGATAAAAAGCAGAAAAACCCTCTGATGGGTTGTTTAATGAGTATCTTAACCTTAAAAATCTGCACCCCATAGCCAGCATCCTGTGGCTCCTGCACGTATCTCAGTCCAGCAGCTAGGCAAGCAAAAGTCAGTTTGGAGATCCTGCATCAGAGCGAGCATGCCCTCTGTGCAAACAAATCACACCAAATTAAATTAACGGAGTTGCAGTTTCCAAGCTGGAGTTGGGATATTTTAGGCAAGAGTGGACTGGGAGCAAACCAACTTATGACTGATTGCCTTCTTCATGTAAACTTAGCTTAAATTAGCCAAGCTAGCGAACAGGATACCTAAACAGGCCAAGAGGAAGCAGGGAGGACAGGATGGCATCTGAAATCCTCTGTTAGGTTTCAGGGGGGTTGAAAAACAGAGCAGCTATCACTCTTTTCCATTTAGAAAATTAGAAAATCGTGTTACCTTTTGGCTCTTTTTTTTTTTCTTTTAGCTAAAATAATCACCATGAGGAATCAGATCTGGACAATATGCCCTTTTAAGCCTTAAAAGGTTCCTCAGAGCTGAGAACAGGGTCTTGTGTTCAAGGATCATGAATGCACCAGGATAAACGCTGAAAAACTTAGTGATTTTTGGTTTGTGCAGAACTTTGGAGCACTTCACTGGCAAAAAAAAAAAAATTGACTGCCGTAGAAATTGGGAAAAGTGTTGAAAACAGCACTTTCCATGACTGAGGTGCCTACACCTACCCTAGCCCCTCTCCTCAAACCCTGCTCTGGATGTGCCTCCAGCTGCTGGAGCTGGTGGGACAAGAATAAATTGGGGAATAAAAATCCAAAAAGGCAAGAAGTAAGGCAAGGTTTGAATCATTCTCTTTCCTCTTCAAGGGAAACAACGCTCGTCATATAATGAATCAACTTCACTGACAACATACTCTCACAGGGGGGAAATACCAAGCTTTCTCAGAAATAATCACTTTTTTGGTAAGATTTTACTAGGTTAAATACAGCTTTGTACCAATACACACCAGTACTTTGTATTCCTCCCAGTATTTTCATTTAAAAGGGAGTTGCTGTGCAAAATAATGTCCTTGTCTGTCCCTTCCTCATACAAACCTCCAATCAAATTTAATAAAGCTAGTTTGATACAATGCCAGCCTACACTTGGTTTACCCTTGGTCGACTTTAATAGGGTCAAAAATATTTTCGCATTGGCAGTGTACGCATTAATCATTTTTCCAGAGGATTTAGAAAATTGGAAGAGACAAGGCCAAGCAAAATTTTAAATTAATTGGGCCTACCCCAGCATTCAGGGGGTCACCTTGTGTCAGTTGTCCCACATTTTCCAGGTCATGAAGTTCCAGTGTATCCTACAGCTGCCATGAGGAGAGATCCGTGCTGTGGGCACACAAAGGTGAAAGAATTTCTCCCAGAAAGTGCGAATTTTCCTACGGGCAACCACAACAATTGCAGCTTCCAGATTGTCGCCAGACACCAACCACTTAAATAATGCATGCTCGGCTGACGCCTGTACTTGGTGCATTTTCTAATCGAGTAGTCAGGAAAATTTGCAAACACTCTGTCATTTACCATAAATCCGCTGCCTGCTTACAACTACAGAGTAATTAATTTTAGTGCTGCTCAGAATTATTAATTTCAGCTGGGAAATCTGTCTTCACAATCGTTGCTGTTTTCACCCTCCGTTCTTTTTTTTTTTTTTTTTTTTTGTTTCCTAATATTCTTGCTAGGGGTTGGAACATCAAAGCGCTATTCTTACAAGGGAAAGACTGTTTGTGGCAATGTTAATATGCTATTCCAGTGTGACACCAATAACTGCTTCAACATTTCTGATTGTAATCTGCAATAATGCCCTCTCAGTATCTGGCTGGCTGGCCAGATGTAGTTGACAATGCTAAGGGAGGGAAGCAAGTGAAAGACTTTCTTTGGCGATGTAATTAATTTATTAGGTTCTAAAAGGACTTACTGTGTGATAAGGAATGTGTGTACCTTTTAGTTCACGGTTTTATTCAGAGGAGCAGTGTCACAGCCTAAGTGCCGAAAATAACTGGAGGCAAAAAACTGACGTTAAATGTTTTATCATCTGTTTAAACATTCTTAGCATTTAACCCATAGGATTAATAAGCATTTTGGCACAAGAAAAAATGATACCTTGCAGATTTATTTGCAAACCTTGAAGTTATGAGAACACTAGAATGGAAACCTCTGTAATTACTGCTTAGTATTTGCAATTCTGCAGACACAAGGAATACTGCTTGTTGAAGTGGTTTACTCTCATTTCCAAGGTGGACTCGGAGTTGCATCAGTAAGTATTCAAGAAAGTGTTCAGTCCTCATCCAGTCTGCGTCACATCCACTGTGACCAGAAAAATTGTGCAGCTGGCGGTTTTTAATAAAACTACCCATTCCCATCAGAGCTTTGAAATAATCATACTGGCCATCTTGTAACCTAATAAGACATGTAAACTTCTTCATTTCCACTCTATGATTGTATTAAAAAATAATGTTCAACTGGAAGATTAAAAAAAAAAAGAAAGAAATCAACATTAAAGTAAAAAATAATGTAAACATGAGTCACTAAGAGATTAGACACGGTTAAGTATTTCAGGATGTTTGTGGTTATCTTTGTCTAAACAATACTGATAGTTTTCTGTGGATGATTCTGCCTCCAACTGTTCCCAAGTCTCTGTAGGACTGCCCAAAATGAAGTTGATACTTGTTTTGTAAGAGCTGTAACCCTTTGATACCAAGCTGACTGTTTTCCTGTCATACAAATCAGTTTAAATGTTAATGAAATTAACTCCTGGAGAGCGGCACAGTGCCATCATTAATTATTTAAAAAAAAAAAAAAAGAACTGAAATCTGACGCAGTTTGTTTCCACATTTGGTATATGCACTTACGAGAAAAAGGAGAGATTATGGACACTTAGTGAGCAGCAGCGTACAAATAATGTATTAGAAAAATGTTAAAAGGAGGACTCTACACCTGAGGAGAGCATTCCAAAGCAACACAGCATAAAAACACCGCCTATGCTTTCTCATCAGTTTCATGCATGAATTAAATGACATATTTAGCCCTGAAACAAAAATTAACACTGAATTACTTTGCGATTACACTGAAATTTGGATCTGGTGCATCTGTGCTCTATCAGTGTGATGTCCAGATCTTTTTTCCCAACTGTTATATTGGACCCTAAAATTGACATTACAGATTTTTAAGAAACATCCAGAAATACGCCCATTGACATCAAGAACCTACTCGATAGGATCTATGTGGAACATTTGAAAATAGGAATTGGCAGAAAGCTCCAAGCATATCTATTTGGTAGATTGTTAAAACAACACGCAGATGAAAAGTATCATGCAGCTGGGATCTTCTCTTTAATACTGCAATTAATTTTTTTAACAAAACAGAGGCTCAGCCTTTAAAAGGGCAGAACTTGATTGTGAGAAATAATGCAAACTTTATGACACTAAGCCAGGAACAAAATAATGTTCAAGCCTGTTAATTAATCATTACAAAATACTGAATTGAAGCATTAGATGAACAATGTTTCTGGTGGCATAAAATATTATGGGATTATGTCTCATGTAGAGATGAGGTACTGAGCTTTAAATGTACATATGTAATATATATGCATAAATATCTCAACGTAATTGTTTCCAAATGATGTTATTAGTGATGTATGACATTACTCATGTTACTCCTTTTATTAATCAAAAACATTTTAATTTAATTCAGGATATTTTGCTTAAGAGCAGCACTTCGCTGCTCGTCATTGTATTTTGACAGCAAACTGAATTCTTGTTCACAAGTATAGGATTTGTTTAGCTCCAGGCATCTGTGTTTGGATTACGAGAATGCTGATTGGTTCACTGCCAGGGGCACAAAAAGGTCAAGCTGTCCTTTTTTAAAGGCGCTTTTTTTCTTCCCCCCCCCCCCTCTTTTTTTTTTT
>VZTQ01015496.1:480174-613866 GCA_013400755.1 Pelecanoides urinatrix
AAAAAGACTTTACACTAAAAATTATCATGGGATTATTTTCTTATATTGCTATGTCGTGCCAAAATAGGCAGCTATGTCTAAGAATTACAGTAGGAAGCAGGAAATATAGTGCCTTGGTTTCTTGACTTTTGTTCACTTCTTATTCTGTCTTTTTCAAAAGTTTGCAATTTTCTATGAGTGTCTGCTTAACCTTAGGCAAGAGCAGAGCTTCTTAAAAACAATTTTTTGCTTCATCGGCGGCAGTATATTGTTTCAAGAGACATTGCCATGATTCGTAATACAAATTAAGGTTCTCAAGGACTTACAATGGCCATGGGAGAACTGCAGTCTTTCCATACCTGTGAAATTTTTAAGTTAACTGTGTTTATCATACTGTTCATTAACAGAAAGATGTAGCATGCACTTCTTAGAAAGAAAAACCTCTGCTATCTTGTAAATTTTTGGTTAAAATCTTGAATAGAGGCTATCCACAGATGCTTCTGAAAAAAGGAACAGAGCAAGCCCAGTATAGAGTTACAATGCAAAGTGTTTGATATAAAATTCAAATTATTCTCTAACATCAGAAAACCTCTTACATTAAACTAAACCCCTACCAACTCTTATTCTGTGAATGTGAGATTCACCCATTGGTCTTCACAGCCACCTGCCCCACTACTGCATCTGCATCTCATATATTTGCATGCCTGGCCTATCTGAGAGCCATGCACCTTGGTCTAATCAGGATTGAATTAGGTTATGGTGAACAAGAGTCTTTACTAAACATTATTCTATGCTAATCAGGTATTTTACAACATTTCTGGTTCTTATTTGCCACAAAGCCTGGGAGTTTGAGACTTTCCTCTTCTCTCCCCTTCTCTGAGATATGAAGCAGGATCAGATATGTGATGCTTCTTCAGGAAAAAGGAAGAACCTTATCTCTGAAAAAAAAGTCTTGAGACTGCACCATGTCAACAATTTACAAAAAAGTCAAATAAATAACGTGGGGGTATGTATATATAACAAAAGCTAACTAGAAAAAGGCCTCTCTTACAGAAACAATGTTCAGCCATGAAGCGTTCGGCTGGCATGGAGCATCTATCTTGAGAGAGCAATATTGATGTAAAGTTCATCAAGATAAAACCCACCTGAAACATTTCCTTTTACACTTTATTTAACATCTGTAGTCCTCTGTATGCTGTTTCTCTCACACAGGTGTGTTTATACAGATGGAATTTATCATAAGTAGAGAGCACGTTAAGTGCAACTGGAATAAGTCTGGGTTACCTTTTAATGGGAATTAAATGAATAAATAATTTAAATAGAAAACCCTTTTGAAGATTTCTTTTAAATCCATTGGGCAAGGTGTTGCTGATATGACGCAGAGGCTGAAAATTCTTTGAGTTAATGTTTTCCGATATAGGCAGAAGTACCAACCAGCTGATAATTTGCAAGATGTGTAGGTTCCCAGATGGAGTATTGTTGTTCGAGACTCCGCTTAGTGAGTCTTAAAGGAAGATGGGAAGTGGACACACTCCACTAGTTTAATTGCCACTCATTAACCACCACAGCAGCCTTTGTTTGCCAGGAAGAAGTGGGGATTTTTCTTCTTTTTTTTCGGGGTTTGTTTTTTTTCTGAAGATTTGGTACTCTACAAAGGAGGATGGGAAAGTCCTTGGAGAAGTTGCTCGGTACGCTCCTGCATGTTGTGATATCTCACAAATACAGATCAGAGACAATGGAGACTGAGAAGTTTTGACACATTCTTCATCTATAATGCATGTGAAAGCAAGAGGAGGCCCATGGCTCAATGTCACCTCCCGCATGAAAATAATGCTAATGCCTGAATGGTAGGCTTGGATGTTGCGGTTAAACCAAGCAACGACATTCGAATGCAGCAAGTTCAGACAAAAAAGAGCTAGTGCGTTAAAAATGGCCTCATTTACCATAATTAACAAATTCAACAAAATGGCACTTGAGCAACTGTGAAATGCAGTAGCAAGGAATAGATTTTGGACTTGAAGCAAGTGTTTCAGTTCCCCTGACTCTTACATGCCCAGGTAGAACCAATATATATGGAAGCACAAGACACAATGTCATCTCAATGGGACATAGAAATAGCAGAACTAAAGATATATATCTTACAGGAGAGGCTCCATAACATTTCCTACCTTGGCTAACGCTGCTTCAGCTATAGCCGCATGAATCAGCTGGGTTGCAGATTTTGTTTCCATTTCTCACAAGTTTTTATGTAAAACTCTTGCTTCCCAGCTATGACTTCATGTGGAAACCTTACAATAACCTTCATTAGTAACAGTAGGTGAGGACAGAGGAGGGGGACGAGTTAACAGGGAAGGAAGAAGTTCTAGATGGGTGCTGATTGTTCTTTTTGTAGAAATGAGTTCATCATTTTGTTTTAATTCAGATACATGGCTTCAGATAAAAAAGGGTTGAAGGAAAGAATAAACCTAACCACAGTACTATGGATTACTTATAATTACTTATAATACTGATAAATGCTTAAGCAGCAGCAAGATAGCAGCCCTAACACCCTTTGATTGTGAAACATGAATGATGGGCTTGTGGGAGAAATTTAAATTAATGCCTATTTTGGAAGGAAAGAACTCCCATCTTATTTATATATCAGATATCAAAGGTTAAGGCTACAGACTATTGTTTTGGGCTAAAAAGTGAGAGAAATGGTTACTTAAACTGTCAAGCTTGTTTGCACCCACATACCTTCAGCATGGAAACCTCTAAACCAAAAAGCACAAATGATGGTATTTCCTTATCCCCACCTGCTTGGTTTTCTGTTGTTTCTGTTCTGTTGTTTCACAACTAGTGTGCACACAGCACATGCCAATAATAAAACCAATTGTAGTCGTTGTCATCCTCTACTATTTGCAGAATGTCGTTACAGCATCAGAGTCCTCACATGCCAGGCATTGTACATGCAAATAGCCAGCACTGGGTATGCCTCTAAAAGCTGCCACCTTTGTTGGTTGTCTTTAAATTGTAACCCATCACATGCCATGACTGTAGTCTAAAGTGAGGAAGAGGGCAGAACAGACATTATTTTACAATTTTGTTTGGTTTGTCTTTTCATATAAATACCGTATCTTATGAATAAATAGCTTCTTTTGATTTTTCATTCTTTTTTCTCTAGATATGCATTGTGTGCTAATAAATTGCTTATTTCCTCTTTCCTTCTGACTTATTTATACAGTCTGGTCCTCTTTTTAAACATTTTACCACAACTTGTATATGTTTGTATTGAGGAAAGATGGTGAATGATTTTAATGAGGAGGTTACAAGTATAAAAATTTTAGTCTAAAGGTACCTATGTTTCTAGAAGGCACTTTTATCACTTAGTAGTTCTTTAACGATCTAAAGGAACCAAAATGAACACATTCTGTATGAGACTTCAGAGAGGATGAAGCCCTAATTCTTTGGAAGTGCATGATTTTTGCTGTCTCTTAACTGGGATTTGCAGAATCTGTTTGCCAGGTCTGCAGGGTCTGAAAGCACGTGGGAGGGCTCCCACCTTTGGCGTGAGCTGACAGGCAGTTAACTGCCAGACACACACCAGCTTGACTAGAAGGCTTGCAGGAGCTTGTTGACCTTGCAGTGGTCCAAAGCTAGAGGGAAAAGGAAACATGGATGATGCCAGCTGAAAAAGCAATGGAAATGACCACATGAATGGAAGAAATGTTGAAGGTAGACTGTGCCAGAAACTTTGGGAAATATTTATGCATTAAATATGACTTGATAGGGTACAGGGAAAAAGGAAGAAAGGAAGAAAGGNCGAGTGAGAAAGAATAGCCCTCCCCCATCTTTCCTCCACTTCCAAGGCTGTGGCCTTGTGTGGTTGTAGAGAATATGACTGAAGAGGGCATCAGACAGTAGAGCTCAGGTGTCTTGGTCCCCATCATCTCTTCCTCTCTTCCTAAATGAACTCCCTTTCATTGTCCTTCTTATAGCTCTGCTCTGAGGACTGGGATAAAATCAGCAGTGAGAAATGCAGTGCCACGTGCTGAGGGACAAATATGCAAAGGTTACTTCTTCTTCTTCATCAACAAGGCTGAGTTGATCACAGGATGGGTCTGGATGTGAAATAGCCATGAAGAAAAACTAAACACTCCCTATGATGACCAAAGCAAATTTTAGAGTGTTGAGGGAGGTATTAATGAGCACATTGTAATCAGTGTAGTTATACAGTGTACTGTTGAAGCTTTTCCACAATGCCATTACGATTTTAGTCACCTCATGTTCAAGAAAGATCAACTAAAAGTAGAAGTGCAGGGAAGGACTATTACGAACATGTGAAAGACTAAGATGATGTAAAAGAGTTTTATTTGGTTCATTTAGCGAGGAAAAGGCTGATAAAAGTTGATAGTAAAGTGTTTGCTCAGTGAAGAGGCATCTGAAGCATCGCTATCACAGAGGAAGAAAAACTGTTAGCACAGCACATGGCATAGAGGAACAACAAAAGGAGCAAAGCAAGTCATGAGTAACTGACTGCTGGAAAACAGGTTTCTAACATCCAGATTTGGCCCTTGCAATTCCAGTAGCAGGAGCAAAGAAGCAGCCGTAATACAAATCTTTATGAGTTTTTGCAAAGGGACTCAATTAGATGAACAACCAGCTTTCATCGCAAGCTGTTACGTCATTCTCCCACAGGTAGTCTTCTTCCTCAGTGACAAGTTCATACCTTTTTTTTTTTAAGCTTTTTTTAATCCCTACTGTTTATCTTCATTTTTTCTTTCTGCTTCCCTGTCCTAGGTGTTTAAACTGACCCTAAAACCAAAACAGAAAGCATCTCATGAGAAATTAGAAGTGGACTAAACCTTCACGCCTTCCTGTCCTCTCCTTTCCAGCCTAGGAAAAAACAATGTGCTTAGTGAGAGAGCCAAGTTTTCTGTGGGTAAATGAGAAATAAGGTGGGTCATAGAGACACTAAGCACAAGTTTCCTAAAATTTGTCAACATTTATTCAGCTTTCATTTATCATTTATTTTAAGCTACAATCTCTTATCTAAATATAATTTGAACAGGCATTTGAGATGCGGTTGGCAGCTTACAATTTCAGTAACAATTTAGCTCTTTTAAAACAGTAAAAGACTTGTGCAAGCAGTCAGTATAAGCCCTGGGAAAAAAAAAAAAATTACTGGACATGAAAAAAAGCTTGAAAATGAAAGTCCTAGAAATTTCCCACAAGTGTCCACTGAGTAACAGCATGTATTTGTTTATTTGAAATACTGACAAATATGTTCCTGTGCAATGAAATAGTTTTTGTGGCCAGCTACAATTGCTGATAGAGTTGAGCCATAACCCAGCAGGAGGCCAGTATGGTGGAAGTTCTCCCTGTGCATTTGTTTGTTTATTTATATTTCAGGAGAATTCATCAACAAGATTTATTCAGGAGGAATAAAAAACTCCCAGTAAATTCATTCTTGTGGGGATTTTACAGCATCGTTTCCTTATCTTGTTACATTCAGTCCTTCTGTTGCAGTACTTTACATGGTTATTAATTGAGAGTATAAATGTTTATCACTGATTTCAAAAAATTTTTGAATAGTTAAAAAAAGAGTATTGGGGTAATTTGTGACCATGAGCTTCCTGAACCCTAAGAATCACTATCGTTTTACCAAGCTAGGGGCATTTTCCATTCCTTGGTCCTTTTGATCAAGATATATTTATCCAAATTAGGACCATACCTGCCCAAACTGGAATAGACAGTGACCCTGTATATCCAATTATTCTCAAGCGTCTTAAAATAAAACATCTGTATAATCTATACAGAGAAAGAATGAAGCATATGCGTGATTCCAAAACCCTTTGTACACCAAGGGATGTGCTTTTATTCCCTGTATTTCAGACAGGGTGATATTTGAACTAAGTGTGAATTTTTATGAAATTAATCAAAAAGGCTCCTAGCTTATGACAGATTGTGATAGCACAAGAAAAGCACCAGCTGGAGGCTCTAAGAGGGCTAAATCGTCATGTAAAACAATCTATTTTGTTGTTCCCAGCTCTTGCTAATCACTTGTACTGCAATGCCACACACATCAAAGAAAAAAAATACTATCCTTATGATCCTACTGTAAGGGTTCAAGGCTTAAATGAGGCTTAAATCGGGCTTAAACTCACGATTCCTCAATCACCTTGAAATCTGCTGTTAACTTTGTGCTGCACAAACTACAAAAACTTGTAAAACCTTTACGTTTCCATACTGGAGGGTCTTGAGACAGCTGCCTCAACCTCTTCGCAGTAGGCAACTCATTCTGCAATGCTACTGAAACACAAAAAAGACCCATCTTTGTGCGGTCTCCGCCTTTATGGATGTGCATTCACAGTATTGAGGTAACTTACAGTCATGCACGGTTGACTCATTCCTTATGTTGAAAATGCTCAAGGAAAGACCTTGAACCGTGCATCAGTTCTCTTCAAATGCTCATGCCACCCAAAATCAAGGCAAACCAAAGTCGCAGCCTGACTGTGCTAATTGCTGCCTACTTTAACAGTTTCCAAAACAAAACCAACGTAATTTGCACAAGTTAGTTCACAGGGTCATAGATGATTTGTCACAGATTTTTCCAAGCACTGCTCCAACCATCGCCTTCACTGTGGCTGCTTTTGTGCTGCAGAGTGACTCCTGTAAATGAGGTTTTCAGGGCATGGAATAGGCCTTTTAGGATCTGCCACTTCTGCTCTTTCACTTGGTCTTCAGCATATAGCAAAAACTATCACTCCATGCCCTCACAGACATCCCTGCTCAGAGATGGGAGTCTCAGACCTCTAACCAGGGCTTCAGTGAAGGGTGATAGAAACCTCAGTCAAATATAAATCAGGATTTCTCAACTTACCAGCAGGTTTTCTTCAGCAAGTGTGACACTCCAGCAGTTTAACAACAGCATTTTTGCTGACTTGGTATCTTTATGTCTTGAATTTAAATGTGAATGCCTGGCTCATTTCTCTCTTTTTCTCACATCCATTACTGAAATTTGTTAGATAAGCCATTGGCTGGAAAATGTGTATAAGTCTGAATTTTGTTTTGTTTTGTGGACCATGTTCTGTTGTAGATTATACCATGAAGCCTTGCTAGTTTCAAAGAGCTGCCCTGTTGCAAGAGCAGGGTATAGGCTCTGCTGCTTCTAGGCAATATGGCAAGTCCTTACCTTCAATCCTTGTGCTTTAGGCAAACTCCATGCGTATTAGGAAGAGCCGATGGATGAGAGGTTTCAATATTTCTGCATTACGTGAGTGCTCTGTTATTAATACATAACAAAATCATCAGCATAGCAAAATTATCTCACTGGGTGGAATTTGATGGTTCATTCTCAAAACTGCAGGTAGATAGTTTATCACCTGGGTAATCCACGTTACTTTTTTGTTGTTGTTGTTCTGTTCACAAGGCAGACAAGGGTATGCCTCCGTTAAGACTCCCTCCTGGGGCTTCAGCTTGAACCAAAGCTTTAAGCATCTGTGGAGCTAGATATCTGTGAGCTTTACATATGGCCCAAATGTAGGTGTTTATACACTTGGAAGTCTTTAGTGATTTTGGGGATGTCACTTGTGCGTAAAATGGTACTCTAGAGGCTTTTTCAGATTTGGACCATACAAAGGAATGGTGTGTGCAAGCTTCAGTAAAAAAAGGTTTTTAAATTAATTGAACTGCTGTAAAACCATACAATTTTCTAAAGTAAAATGTAGGTCATCTAGCAATTGGCCATCGTTACATCAGAAGATACAAAACCACATGCAAGTAGTTTTTCAGAGGATTTGAGATAAAGAGTTGAGTTGTTGAAGTGGTCAACTTGGGCAATAATCATGCACCTAGATTAGCAGCCCTTTGGTTTTCATACATAGAAACCGAGTTCTTCTCCTGTACTACTCTCTTTCTCTCAAATAATCGTTGTGTAGACATTCTCAGACTTTAGCACTAATTTCAGGTAGTGTGGATCCGAAAAGTCTTTTTTTCATATAGAACTAAAATGTTTCACAACATAAGTCCTCAGTAGAGGAAATTAGGGATTTTTGCAATGTCTTATGTTTCCACTTATTTTTGAAGTTCAGAACAGAAAATCTGGATCAGTTCTTAAGCTTCTGTGTATGTGTTGAGTGAACAGTCTAAAGCAAGACTGTATAATACATTGCACAAGTTACTTTTTAAATACAATTTACTATGCATCATAAATACACTAAAACTCCCACTATATAAATTTATACCTCAAGATTATATAAGAAACCAGCTGGATAAATCACTATATCTTCAAATAGTATGCATGAAAGCTATGCATAATAACGAAGAGGTTATATATTGTTTCAACAGAAGGCAAAATTATTTAACTGTTTCACTTCTGTGGTACCAACATAAAGCAAATCTCAATAAAAGGCGTCTGTTATTTCAGAAATTTGGTATATTTCTGGTGCTTATGTGTGACCCATCCACTGCTTTTACAGAAAACAGAAAGACAAGTTTTAAATCCTTGTTTCTGGCATGCAATTTTTGCAAAAAAGCACATGCACATATTCACTTAATATGCAGTCTCATATGTAGCATCTGCAAGTATTCTGCTCCAGAGATCCAAAACAGGCAGACCGCAATCCTCATCTGATCCATCGAGAACTGAGAGTGGTGAAGAAGCATAGCTGTAGAAATTGGAGTTTTATTTTTGTTTGGTTTCTGCACTACCTAGTGATAGAAAGTATAGATTCAGGGGTCACCAATTATTTTCGGGAGGGGGGGAAGGGCACATTTTGAACCTAAATCTTCTTGTTTTTTTACTAAGTTCTGGGTTTTCCAGTTGGAAGGCGTTAAAACATAGGCCTCTCAAACATACATTTTCTCCCTCATCTCTCTCCTCTTTTTGCTTTTCTTCCCTATTTAACTTTGTGACATCATGTTTGCCAACTCCAAAGGAGAGGAGGGTCAGTTTGGCTGAGGCAGTGATGTAGAGATCCTGGCCTATGCTCGCAGGTAGCTGCAGTACGCAGAAGGAAAGAATATTTGTTCTGTGCTATGTTTCACTCATGGCTCAACTTCTTTCAAGTCGTTGATCCAAAATGAGATGTCACTGTCAGCTGAGCCGGTTTTTTCCATTCTTTGACCAAAACAGAAGTATTTTTCAGCATTAAGATAAATAAACAGCAATGATAGTATTGTATTAGGAGTTCATTTACATACACAGGGTATTTCACACCATTAAAGCCCATTTTTTCAGGCTATCAGCAGATTCACTCAGCTTTATTAGTTCATATCTAAGTGATGTTATGAAGGTGACTTTATGTGGTGGAAGAGGAATCATGACCAGATAAGATAAAGGGCAAAAACTGTCAGTGACACTAAAAATAATAAGATCTTTGGTTTAAAATTATAATATTAGTAATTTTTAATATAATAAATATTATAATAAATTATTATTATTGAACTGGGGGCTCAAAACTATTAATATCTGAAATGACAGAGGTGTTTGTAATTGGTATGAAACCAGTGCCATCTCCTTGAGCTGGATATCACATAAAGGACATCTGTCACAGCACATATTCTATAATAAATCTCTCACGGTCATCACAGAATGAAAATGGCTATGACATAAGGACATCTATGTTTTGGGGTCAGTGATAACAATATTTTTAATCCACAGATCTCAAAAATGAAGAAAGCATCCCATACAAAAGAGAATTCTTGTACCTGGCTTTTGGGGTTTGAACCAGAACAAACAAAGGTCAGCTGGCAGCCGGCCAAATCACAGGTCTAACAGTTATAAAAATCAATCCCACACCTAGCTCGAGGCTCATCAGTCCCAACTGTGGTATAAGCCTCAGCACACAGAGAGAGGTACCACATCTGAGTCATTAAAGGTTTTGCTCTGGTTTAATTCACCTGATCATGGGCAGTAAGGTTGAGAGCCCTTCCTAGACAGGTCTGAAAGCACGGGCTGTTAGTGGCTTTTGAACTTCCCTCTGAAAAAATCAGAGTTGTCAACAACTGCAGTTTTTGAGGTCTAAGAGGCTTTTAAGGCAAATGACACCTTGTGCAGGATCTTTTCCATAGCACAGGGTTATACAAAAATAAGTGGTATGCCAAATATGCAGCAGTGTTGACAGGACCTCAACTACTCCAGCAAAGAAATCAGGAGCAAGCTAGACCAAAATACACTTTTTTTAAAGAGGTTTGTAGTTCTGATTAGGCTGAGAGCACAGATATGGGGTTTCAGTTACACTTTTGTTGAAAAACAGCTTAAACACAGACCTGTTAAGCTCAACAGGTATCAAAGTGATAAATTGAACCGTTGCAGCTGGCCTGCACGTGTGCAGCAAAGTGGAGGCATGGGACCTGCCGAACACGCTCAGCTAAACCAAGCATGTAAGTTCAGCGTGGGACAGGACAAAGCAATGGCCCACGTGCAACAAGGGACATACCAAGTTTTTCTGTGCATATACAGCTATCGTGTGCGTGGGCAGTAATATTTTATCCAGGATATCCAGAGATTCAGCATCCTGGCAAAATGGTTGTACCACTGTCCAGGGCAACAACATTACAAATGGCCAAGTGTTTATCCAGGAAAACAGGGGTACCAATAATTTTTAGGAGGAGCTTCACACAGATAACACACAGACTTAAATATGTGCTATATAGGTAAGTCAATTCCCTTTGGAGCCACCAAAATATGCTGAACACTGGTGCAATTTTTAAAAAAAAAAAAAAACCCCACACACACACAAAAATTCTTCCAAAACTATCTTACTATAAAAAAGTGGCCTTTTCAGATTAAGTGTTGTAAATATTAATTTATAATGAAGAATTTCAATGGTAAAGTTAACCAGGCATCATTTTGCCTGTTCTGTTCTGGCTTTCTTATAAAATACATCCAGAACAGCTTTCTCCTTAAGTTCTAAGATCAGTTTTTTAAAAACAGGTTTAGAATTTATTATTGATTAGTCATCTCCATAACAAATCTTGCCAGCGTGTACCTCTGGGTACAGCTTTACCCCAAACCATCGATTATGTCAGACTGAAGGCTCACAGAGATCTTATTTTCAAATTGACATCTTTTCCTGTCACATTATTCCGCCATTTTTATGACTGTCCCTATAATGCTAGGAAAACTTTAAAAATCTGGAACGTCAACTAATGAAACTGAACTACAAAAAGTTGCCAAGCATTATTTCTTTCCTCAGAGTGCCTAACTTGGAAACACTGGCTTGTGCACGCTCAGGATGATTATATTGAATTTATAACTGTTAATGTTTTGCATTCGTTGCTAGTAAACCAAGGTACAGCACGTTGACTATCTCCAGTCTAGTGAAGAACTGCGACCCAAAGCGTGATTGGTCTTGCAAGAAATGGAGAGAGTTCAAAATAAAAACCCAGAAGGCTCCTTTACATTGTATAACAGCAATGTGTTTTCTGTCTCAATTGAACTTGGACTACATTGTGATTTATTCCGAGGAACAGGCTACAGATAAGTAAAAAAAGTCATCTGGAAACCTTCCTCCCCAAATGGTGACTTTCTGGAAGGTCCTTCGTTTAGAAGTAATTTCTGGAAAATTTCTTGATTAATAAGAGCCTGCGAATAAACTTTAAAATGATGGCTTTGTTATTGCTTTGGCACAATATGTTAACAACACGGCGAGCTCTGCCAAACTGTGAGCGCTCTTTCAGGCGGATTATGTCCTTGTTTACATATCCAGCTGCACTGGGGCCGCGTCCGTGGTGGTGCTCGAACAATGTCCCCAGTGGGGGTGCCCATTAGGGGAGGGTATACTAACTGCCGTTTACTTTGTTTAAATTGAGTCAGAATGCACAGCGGTCCTCTGATCATGGGGGGAAAGTGTTGGAATCCCACACTTTCTGAATCCTGTTTGGGTTTGTTTAATGGGAATGTTTGGACTGCTCAAAAAAATTGCAGCCTGCGAGATTGCTCTGGAAACCACTTCGAAGTGTTTCACGGGGTCTGTATAGAAGTGAGCGTAAAGCACAAATACCCAGCTAAGTGTCATATTATAAAGCCATTTACACTCCACTCCTAAATAAGGATTACGTAGGTGAGTAAAAGTTTATAGCATACTCTTCTTAACTAGGCATAGGCCTTCTCTTTCTTTTGTTTCTGCTTGATTTTGGAAGGAGGTGGGCTTAATGAGCACGTTTGTGCATGTGTCCTCCTGGACCTTTCCAGTTCCCTCATGAGAATGTGGACAGCGCATACCTAAATGAAACATACATGGGTTTTTTTTTCCTACATGTGTGTTATTTATATTTAAGGAAAGCAGATAAGTGGTTAAAAGAAGGGCAATCAAATCAGTAACTCTACTGCAGAAATATGATAATTTTACAGTACTGTGCCTATAAACTGTTACTGCTTTCATTTTTCAGTTCCTTACAGTTTTCTACTCTTGAATATGAAAATTTGTAACGGTGAACTTCATTATGTAGCAGGCTGAAAATTACTAAGACAGGGTTACGGTTCAAAAACAGTGCAGCTGAAATGAAGAATTCCCTAGGAAAAAACAGGGATTTTGTATCCTCCAGTAGGTGTTCAAATGCGTTTAGATTGTTTTTCCTTTTCAAATGTCTGGGTCTGCTTCTTGCCAGTACACATGAAAAGCTTAGATGATTAAGTTGTTTAGGTGATGTAGTGAATTACTCCCGAGGCACAGACATATTCAGTTCCCAACTAAACAATGACGAAATACTATAATGTTTTTTAGATGTTCATGAACGTTGTTGTCAGCAGCAGACTTGGGATGAAATCCTGGCTTCAGTGAAGGGAGCTACAGATCTCCCACTGACTTCAGCAGATTCTCCTTTCCCCACTTCTCCCCTCTGCAATCATTTAACAGTGTATCATTAATACTTGGCTCAAAAATGCTTCCTCACCCTCACTATCAAACCACTTGTAGACCCAATGATTATAAAGGTTTCTTTCTTTCTGGTCTACACGGATCTCAAACAAATGAAAAGGAAAAAGTGGAGTGTTTTCATTGTCCCCAAGGAATGTGCTTCTTTATTATAAAAGTACTGGATATTTGCCAAGTTCTTTCTTTTCTAACAAATTATTTACATGGAGCTTAGGTCTGGATGGTTCAACTGTCCTCTTTCATGGGGGAGACAACCTCACGTCAGAGGAGTGCTAAGCTTCAAATAGCAGGTCTCCAGGAAGACCAGCAGCATCTCTCATGTGGGATTTGGAAGTGAAGAGTCTGTGGCACCAGGAAAGTGCATGACAGTCCCCAAGCTGTGGGGAATCAGAAGGTGAGAACCACGTAGGCTCATGTCTGTAGGGACTCTTTGCAAAGGGGCGGGGTTCACCTCAAGAAGATTTAAATGCCGTTCATTGTCCTTTCGAAGCAACACCAGAAATCCCCGCAAGCATCGAGTTTGCTGATTACAGATCTCTTGCTCTTTCTGTGCATTTCTTGATGTGTCCCATACTGTGTTTTGCATTACAGAATTACTGATGCACAGAGAATCAAAATCTTTTCCAGCCTTGTGGACTTTCCTGGCAATTTTTGCACAAGGATTAGAGCTAGATTCTACTCTTGCTGTCTGTACAAAAGGTTTGAGATACAGGCTGCAGACACATGCAATATCCTCTTCTAGTGAAGTAACAAATTAGTTTGTTGTTTCTCCCAGTATGAATTATTAGCGTCTTCTGCTCTCCACGCTAAAATATCCTAATTCTAACTTTGAGATTAGGTAGAAAAGCATTTCCCTTCATTTTGGCATTAGGTTTCAATTTTCCCAGTGTCGTACAAAGAGATGATGCACTCGCTAAAATTTCCTAGAACCAGTTTTAATTGGGAAAGCAATCATCCTTTCAGTACAAGAAAGATAGACCCACAAATCTTGATTTTATATTCAGAATATGAATCAGCTGGTAGTGATGATAAGGTGATGATAATGTTGCCCAACACAAAAGCTGGCCAAAGATAACAGAAGAGTGGTTGAAAGGTGAATAAGCCTGCTCAGGCTTATTGAGTGACCAAATTGTTGGTCTTCTTGCAGATAACATCATTATTGACTTATGAAAGATGGAAAGCAAAAACCTCATCAGTCAGGGACTGGTTTCCAGCCTTTCAACAGCAGTGTCTCCCTTGGGAATATTTTCCATGTTGACATACGTTCCCTGTCCACCCCACCCAAAAAGACCAACAGCAACCTCGCCTGTATCAGCACTGGTGTGGCCAGCAGGAGCAGGGAGGGGATCGTGCCCCTGTACTGGGCACTGGTGAGGCCGCACCTCGAATCCTGGGTTCAGTTTTGGGCCCCTCACGACAAGAAGGACATTGAGGGGCTGGAGCGTGTCCAGAGAAGGGCAACGGAGCTGGGGAAGGGCCTGGAGCACAAGTCTGATGAGGAGCGGCTGAGGGAACTGGGGGTGTTCAGCCTGGAGAAGAGGAGGCTGAGGGGAGACCTCATCGCGCTCTGCAACTGCCTGAAGGGAGGTTGGAGCGAGGGGGGGTCGGTCTCTTCTCCCAAGTAACAGCGATAGGACGAGAGGAAACGGCCTCAAGTTGTGCCAAGGGAGGTTTAGGTTGGACATTAGGAAAAAATTCTTTCCTGAAAGAGTGGTCAGGCCTTGGCACAGGCTGCCCAGGGCAGTGGTGGAGTCCCCATCCCTGGAGGGATTTAAAAGACGTGTAGATGAGGCGCTTAGGGACATGGTTTAGTGGGCATGGGGGGGTTGGGTTGACGGTTGGACTTGATGATCTTAGAGGTCTTTTCCAACCTTAGTGATTCTATGATTCTATGATCCCTTCCTCTTGACTCTGGGGTTTCCTCCAGCTCTTCTTCAGCCCTGCCAATGCTAGTGGTCAATCTGATGAGCTCAGCTGGGCCTGGGTGGCTCTACCCAGGACTTTGGGCACGTTTCAACCCTTTGCTGCTTAGAGCTTGGGTTTCAGCAGAGGTTATTTGCGTGACTTGCCCACAAGAAGCTCTTGCCTCACCAATTCATTGGCTGTGTAAGAGCTGTTGTAGGATTATTCCCTCAGGTAGTGGTTACAGCTCATTTGTCAGTCTGAATTTAAATACCAATGGTATAAAGGATCTTTCAGTATTTACACTGTGCCACGTTGAAGGGCAAGCCATAAGTTAATCTATACCAAAGGATGGACCTTTAGGAAATCCAGCTACCACAGGACAGCTGTATCAGTGAATGGGTGTTAAGCCTTTCTCTTTGACTATAATCTTACACACCCAGATTGACTAAAAGCTATTAATCGTGTGTCTCCTACAGCATCTGAGAGTAGCTGGGCTTCTCCTGCTCCTGGGCAAGCTGACAAGCAGAGATCTGAGCAGGATTCTTGAGGACTGATGGTTCAGGGTGACATCAACAACTCTTTGACCTTTGCAGGTGGTCCGCCACAGCCAGGAGTAAGGATTGCTGATATGCCTGGCTGCAGTAGTATAAGATATGTTTAATATTGACAGGCTTGTTTCAGAATAGAAGATTTCTTGGAAATCCCTTAGGATTCTGCTGATGCTTTATGAGCTCAAGTCCTCACAGGCAGGAAAAAAAAAAGGTAGAAAACAAGGTAATTTAGAGATTAATTGCTAATAGTGTAATACTTGACAGTAGCAAATAAATAGTTTGCTTTATATCTCCCTGCTTGCCTCACTAACTACACAAATATAAGGAAACCTTCTAATAATGTGTGATATCTGGGGAGGTGGCATTTTACTGGGATTGCACAGCTCAGCTAAACGCAGGCTTACTCTTCAATACTCAACATCTCTGCTGTCTCTTCTGATTGCAAAGGGTAAACTCATTTAAGCAAGAATCCACCCACCAAGTATCTCACATTTTATGGCCTCATGCAGCAGTTCCTGGACCACGTACCATGTTCTATGAAGCCAGCCAACCCAACTCACCCTCCAGAGATGTTGTTCCCTTTGCAATTTCAGCCTGAAGGCTGGATGCTAGAAAATACTGTCATCTTCTCTGCAAGTGTGGGCTGAGATCCTGCAAACAGATGTGCATATGGAGACAAGAATGTGTACAAAAAACATGCTCTCTGCCCAGAGTGTGAACCCAAGTGATTTTCATAGATTTAAGCTTTTTGGTGATCATGGCCTCAGGCCCCTGTTTGCACTGCTCACGTTCACTCATCCTCTGTCATTAAAAAAAGGCAAAGGAGACCATTCATCCAGCGCTGACCAGCACAAAGTACTATAATTCACTGAAAACTCTGCCAAGCATTGGTATTAAAAAAAAAAAAAAAAATAGAGTCCAACTGAAAGAAAAAAGTGGAGTAATGAGTTTCCTTCTGCTACTTCAGTAGGTGCACAAGTGTATAGAGAGTGTTTTAAATATAAACATTGCAGCAACGGGAGTTTTAATGGAAGCTTTGATTCTCCTTTGTTTGGACGGCACTGTTGCCACTACTATTTCTAGGTACTCCTCAAAGTGATGGAAGATGTGAGGGTCTCATGCATTTTCAAGAGGGAACTGGTGCCCCTACTGCTCGCAAAGGCAATGCACCAGTACTAACCACAAACGTGCTCACCCAGCTGCCCTGCCAGCTGGAAAAAAAGGTGTTAAGCAGCAGCTGTCAAGCTACAAAGGAAAGGGTGGTTCTTAGACTGGGAGAAACAAAAATCGTTAATAAAACCCCAGCGCAAAAAAGCGTCTCTTCCAGGATTCCTGACTCACTTCCTTGAAACTCTTTCAGCATTTTTGGTTTTATCAGATTGAGGTCAATTTATTATTCAGCCACTGCCTACGTGAACTGAACCAAAAAAAAAAAAAAAAAAAAGTTAATTCATTTCTCCTAGCATTGCCAGGAATCCTTCTGGTCAGGCTCAGCCGGGGGCAGATGCAGCAGTCCCTGATGTCAAGGGGGAGGGAAGGCTGTACCATTTGGGTGGTGCTAATTGGAGCCAGGCAGCCCCCCCTGTGCACCCCGGTAAATCTGCTCGTGTCAGCCGAGAGGCTGTTAGCAGTTGAGTTTGCACATCGAGGCCCGGATTTTGGCAGGTACCCTCTATTGCAAATATTAGTAGTTAAGCATCTAACTACTCAATTGCATGTATAATTCAGGCAGGTGCATGTATAATTCAGGGAGTTCGCTATCCAAGAGACTTTCTAATTTTTGTTCTCTGTGGCGTTCATGACTACAAAATCACGGACACATTTTTTTATTTTTGGTGGGGAAAAATGTGCTGCAAGGAAACGATGTTGGGATGAAGCCCATCTGAAAATCTGTTCCCCAGTGTTTCAGTATACAAATGTAGATGTTAATGTAGTGCTCTGTTTTCAAACCTTGGAGCCTGATTCACTACTGCATTACACCAATATGAAATCAATCACGTTGTGCTGATACACAACTGGATTAACCCAGAGGTGAATGAAGCTTATTGTTTGCAAGTGCCACTTGCCAAAGCAAAAACTATCCATTAAGAAAAAAATATCCTTACCCCCTACATGGAAATTTGGAATTTTTAATGCCTAAAATGTGAATAAGAAAGTTAGACTGCATTTCTCTATCCCTTTGTTTTTACAGTATAAAATTTCCAGAATATGACGAAGAATATATACAAGTCCTAGCCAGGTCATAATTTAGCATAAAATAAAACAAGACATTTAATCCTGGGGAAAAAAAATGAGAATGGTGGAACTATCAAACTATGTGTGCAATTTCCTTGTGCTCAAATTGCATTTTCTCCCTTCAGTGTTATACGGAACAGGGTCTTGCCCTCTAGATTAGAGACTTTTGCATTAGAGGAAACTAGGTTATGTCTTCCACTGTCAGAGATAGAAATTATGAGTTGGAGTGCATTTTAGCCAGTCACTCTGAAAAATGTTAGCCCAAGGGGGTAATAATTAGAACTGTTTTTGTCAGGTGACTGCATTTTAAGCAGTGATGTGTCTGAGAATCTAGCTGAGGGGTTTAATATAAATATAAATATTTTTTTTTCCAGTCAGCACTGTTGCCAGGATTTTTTTCTTTCAGGTTTTTTTTTTATTTCAAAAGTAAGCACTTTTCAGAAATTATCTACTAAAATGTAATACTGCTTAGCATTATGGTGACCTGATAATATTATTTCCTTCAGAAACCAATAATTCAGTGCAGTCTGTGAAGTTCATATGTATAGTGATAAACTAGCCCATTATTTCTTATATTCTCAAGCACATATGCATAGAAAATGCATGCAAATAAACAATATCTTACATTTTTTCCCCTAAAAATGTAAATTACATCCAATTTAATGTAATGGTCTTAATTCACACTAAGAAAATAAGCGCTAAGCAAGAGAAGATATCAGAATTAGTGTCTTAATGATAAATAGTTCTGCTTTTCTTTTGAAAACGATGTTTGTTTCTCATCATTGCCCCTAGACGAAGGGAGAAGCAGGACCAAATTTTGGGGGTGGGTGGTTGTTCTGGTGCCGAACTTGAGTTTGAAGTGACCAACTGGTACCGAGGACAGATGTTGTGACCCCGTAGGTGGGAGTGGATGGCTCCTGTTTGGGCAGGGGTGTCCACCCACACGGAGCAACTCCCAGGGATGAAGGCTCGGCATACTCATCATGAAATCCCCCATGCATTGCAGGAAGGACTAGAAACAGCTTCATTTCTTTTGTTAAGCATTTACATAAAGACGGAAGTGCTTTAATTGATGGCAAGAGCTTTGTTCTTGTTTTAATAAAACCTCTCAGTCTTTGATTACCAAACTTACTACTGAATAATTCATTTACTTTCCCTTTTTCCATCTTGTGGGTATTTAAGAAGTTATGCTGACGTGAAGACAGCTCCTAGCCTGGAACTGCTCTCTGCTAGAGCTAGCAGAGAGGATTTAATGATATCGCTGGCTCCGTGCCAGGCTCTAAATATTGCACATCAGTTCTAAAAGTGGGATCAACTAGGAGTCCAGACTGTCTAAAACAAATCTGAAACCGTGGCCTGTAGGTTTTTATCACTTGAGAAATTCCAATCCCACGGGCCCTGCTCGCGCAAATTTTACGGCTTCACTTCATAGACGGGATGGTCAGGTTCCCCAGCTCAATGTAAAAACATTCATTAAATTCTTTCCCTCCCAAAAATAAAAACTAAATAATAAATAGTAATTTCAACATTGTGCAGAGGAGGTGTGAAGTGTAGACTGGGTCTCTGTATTTCACTGTACCTATTTACCTCTTCCACCCTCACGGGCAGGATTCAGCTCGTTCCTAAATAATGTGCACGGGCCAAATCTTTTTTGCATTACTCCTGGGAACAGTCCCATCAGTTTCAATAGGTTTCTTGTTTGCTTAGAACGAACAGGATTTGCCATTACGTCATTTCTATAGACAGGTAAAGGTTTTCTGTATTACATTTG
This sequence comes from Pelecanoides urinatrix, assembly GCA_013400755.1. Classification (NCBI taxonomy): domain Eukaryota; kingdom Metazoa; phylum Chordata; class Aves; order Procellariiformes; family Procellariidae; genus Pelecanoides; species Pelecanoides urinatrix. The sequence goes on from VZTQ01015496.1 coordinate 499,476, forward strand.
ATATAGTCAACTAATTATGTTCCCACTACACATAAAAAAGCAAGTATTTTATGTTCATTTTTTGTTTAGAATCAGCATTATTAATTGTTAATTTCTGAATCTTTAGCAAATTAGCTAAAAAAATGAAATCTGTACCTAAATATGCATATACAATATATGTATTTTTATTACTAAAAATGGGCAAGAAGTCCAGTTCTGGGATTTGTGCAAACTATTATTTAATTTCATATTTTGTTTTTAAAATATTTTTAAACACATTAACAGCTTCTTACTTCTAAACCTTTATTAGCTCAGGTTTATAAATTTGCTTCCTCATATGAAGACATAGAGACAATTTAAATATGAATGCCTTTCTTTCCTTTCTTCTTTTTTTAAATAAGTGCTATAATAGACCTACCAAGGTTAATATTTGTCCTTGCACCTTCAATGAATCCATGGTAAGAATGTTTTTTATTGCTCTGCCATAGCTAAAATTGCTTAGTCCATGCTATCTATAAGACACATCATTTTTCAAACGAAACTTCCAAGTTTCATCAGAAAAGAGCATATCACACCCGATGCAAAGTGAATGAGTATTAAAATACAGGGAACATATGACAAACCACCTTTAGAGAAATAACCTCACATTTTATAAAAGACGATAAATCCTTTGTTTAGGAAAATATAAAAAATGCCAGCCTAGCTCTCCTGAAAGCTTAAGTGTTTTGTTCTGTTAATCCCAAGCAATTTTAATTACTTTAATAAATGTACCTACATGCACATAGCTGTTGAAATAGACTTTATTTTGGCCAAGGGATTTTAAAGGGAGATGTTAATTTTCTCTAACAGTTGAATGTTGACTTTTAGGAAAGGAACAAGGTGGGACACACCGGGTTGTAACAGAACATAGTATCTGCAAAAAAAGGGAAATTTTGTCCGTTGTTTCAGACCATTGCATGCTGATAGAAATCATTCCTTTTGGGGTTTCCGACCTTTATGTCAGTCCATTCTTTGGCACTGGGGTACAACCTAAAATTAGTGAACAGATGCGCTGGAGAATCACATCAGCCGTGCTTCATTGATATGTTCAATAACAAGCTAATTCTTGAAAGAAATTACTTCTGTGTCTGAAACATTTCGTGGGATTTCTAACTTATCAGTAAAGGGTTCTGAAGCTTGCCCCACAAAGCCATGTCCTCACTGTCACTTTCTCTCTGGAGATGGAAGCTAAGGAAGGGGTTTACTGAAAGAGCTACAGCTTTGTTCTGAGGGTTTTCCATGCCAGGAATTCTGCCATCTTTTACAGGCTATATTCCTGGCACAGGATGGTCTGCTCTGGTCCACATGATGCTCCTAACATGAGCAAGTTTACAAAATGTATATGGATGTTTTGGTACATTATAGGAATGTGTTGTTACTTTGTTATGACTAGTTATTACCCATAGCTAGAACACTTTCTAAGCATAGTTAAAGCACTTTGCATCTTCAGAGAACTTCAAAACAATCAGTGTCCTTGCAAAACACTTACATGGTATTTAACATTATCTCTACAGGATACATAGAGTGAAATGTTTTGTAGTTTGCATGCAAGGGGAGTCAAGGCACAGACAGATCTTTGTGTAGTTAGAGGTGTCACTCCACTTGGGTGGTTGTCATAGGCTGGGAACTAGAAGTAGTTCCCTCTTTATGTCAGCCAGAAGTGTAACATAGGTGAACTATTCTTTATCTACTACAGCAGATCCTAAGTTAACTCACTTTTTTGAGGAGTTTGAGCTGACACCACTGACTCCATGCTGAAGCAAATGAGGAGCGTTCACACATCTCCATAGTCTGGGGAATGTTATCTTCCAGCAAAGGACTACTAACAACCAGGGTAGGAACCTCCAACCACTCTATGTTTTTTGCCAAGGGAATGTACCTAAATTCTCACTGTCAACGTTCAAAAAGCAACACAGATGTCCTCTTTGTCTCACAGCTCTTTCCTTATCTTTCTGAATACTGATGATCAATGATTATGAGTTGTCCTCATCACTGATCTTACCAAAAACTCCCTCATCCTTCCTATCTTTGGTCATTTCTTCGTACCCAACAGTATTACTGATACCGTGTGTTTGTAATTCACCGATACTTCCTGGATGACTCCAGTCCATTAATAGGAGTCTACAGCGAACACAAACGCAAAATACAACTGCATGGAGTACACCTATGTCTCATTTGCTGATCACAGCTCAGAGACTGGGGTCTTTCAATAGGCTCTCTTGCTGGTGTAGAACTTCTGTCCTACACACCTACCCTACGGCACTTGGGGGAGTATAGAAGCTTTAAGAGACAACTGTCCTCAATAATAAAAAGGCTAATTTCAGGCATAGCTTTAACAATGGGTCAACCTTCAGTTTCAGGAGGTTGTCCTTCTCTTTCATGAAACTAACGTTAACTATTATAGTGCACTTTTCTTTTTTCTTTTCTCCTTCCTTTCACAAGGTCATGGAGTTGAATGAGGGTTCACATTCTTATTTGTCCAGTTATCATACAAACCTACTGTTTTCTGATGTACACAACTCGCACAAATTTAAAGAGACACTGTTGAAATGTAATCCCCCTTTAAGGGTTCTTAGGCCTTTATAAATTCAAGATACATGCCAAGTCTTTATGTGAATTTTCTCATAGCAAAGACTTCAGTACTCGCTCTGTTAGGAAAAAAAACAGTAAATAAATAAATGCCCAGATGCTCACAATTAATCCTACCCTAACAACCAGTGTGTGCCCAATTAAAGACATTAGCTAAAGAACAAAGTTGCCTTGTCAAGGTTGTTATGAGAGTGAGTTAAAACCCCATGCTACTATTATGAGAAATGCAGTCATTTGTACATCAGGGGGTGTTAAGCTGGCAAGTGCTTTAGGATCTACTGGGATGAGAGGTGCTGTAATTGAGAAAACACTGGAAAATGAGGCAAATGTGGGATTTGCAAGGAAAATAGAAGTTATTTTCTTCCTGATGTGAAGAGACTGCCATGAATTGTGCCTACTAACATATAAATGGAAAGTGAAGCAACAAAATCAGTATTAGTACACTAAAGCACCCTTCTAGTGACTGCAATGAACTTTGTCATCACTTATAACACAGAAAATAAAAGAGAAGACTACCTAGAAAAAAATTGGAATTTGGCCACCCCAGAAAATGGGCTATTGCAGAAAAACATTCAAATTAGTTTCTTCACAGATTGCACTGCTCTGAGCAGGTCCCAGGTATCTCACTTCATAGGCAAGTCCATTGCAAAAAAAAACCAAACAAAAAAATTATGATCCATTTTATTACCTGAAGTCATGATTCAACAACCTGAAGAAAGTCTTTATCTTGAACAAGTTTGTGAAAAGTGGAATTAATATATCCTTGTGGTCTTCTGGCTCTTCTCAAACTGGCATGCCTCAGCAGTCGGTGTTGTGGGTTCAAACAGAAAGCTACAAAGAATCTCAGATTGTGAACTGATGCTTTCGTTACACAGAATGTGTTGATGTGGATTTCATGATAGTTTGTGGTAGCATGGTTTGGGGTGGATTTTTTTAAAACCTTTTCAGGAGAAAAGTATGACCTGGTTTGAACTTGCTTTAATCCTATAGGTAGTTTGATATCTATGTCTATCTAAGTCCTGACCTTTCCTAATGTTAACAGTTGTTAGACTTCCATGAACTCATCTACTTGGAACAGATTTCCAAAATATTTGAGAAGAACAGACAGGAAAATATACAAAAATAGTAAAGAAAATGTCACTTTCTTAAGTATTCACTCTCATTTGGGTGGTGCCTTCTCCACCTCAAACACCTCAGATTTACTGGTCCTTATTTATGAGTGAAAGTTTACACATAATATAGTAAATAAATCAGGATTGACCCGTTCACATAATTTCTGGCTTCTTTACACCTCTCGTTTTTGAACTCCAACCACCATGATCTCTGAGATCACCATTAATTAAAATGCAATTGAACTTTATTAAAAGGTCTGAAGGTCATATCCAAAACCTTTGACTCTTATTTTACACTTAGGTCCTTTTTAGTTTTATGTACAGGACCAATCAACAACAATACCCATTGCTAACATTTAAAAAAAGTCCTGCTCTTAATCCTTTATGCTTAAGACTAAGCTACAGCGCTATGTGAAGGACAAAGGACTGCCTGCCTTCCAATCTGGTCCAAAGGCAAAAAATTTTCCAAAATGTTCAGATTACAAATCTTCGTATTTCCCTCCCTGTGCTGGCCCTTTAGATGAGGGAAAATTGCATTTAAATAAACGAGCAGTGCTTGGCTGGAACTGCGCGTTATTCCTCGCACTTGGGGAATTCAAACATCGGTTTGTGCAAGGCACGTTTTGCAGAGCAGGGACCGCAGGGCTTCTGTGTCTTCGCTCAGCTGCTTCCACGTTTAAATCTTCACGCAGTGCTTTGCTCTGGTGGGGATTTTTGCAGGACTAGGGAAGGATAAGGGTCTGGTCAAAACAGGTCACAGTGACGGAATGAAGTTGTGGACTGGAAGGCTTGGCATGAGTGACTAAGTAAGCGAGAGGGAATGTCACTCTGCTTTCCTTACACTCTTTACACTCCTTTAACATTAGAGGAGTGTGCTCTAACCCTGCCGCAGCGTTCAGCGAGAAGCAAAATGTGTCAGAGAATCTCCCTCTCTCTCCTCTAGATTTTATATTTGCTTTTTGTTTGGGTTTTTTTTAAATGAAATAAGAGTCATTTAGGCAGAGAAGTGTGTGTTTTTTCTTCTGTGTCTGACAGTAGGTTTATAATGGGAGCTTTGTGCTACTTTTGGATTTCTTTTTGCAATATTACTAAGGTGAACTAATAAAGAGAAACACTTGCTCAGCCTGTGATGATGCTGTGGAGCTTCAACACATGATACCTCGGAGACCAAGCATCTCGCAAGGCTCTCATAGGACTGGCTGAGTACATGCAAACAAGACTTCTAATAATCCAAATATATATAATCCAAAGATACTTGTTGAACAAATATACCGTCTCGAACTCAAAGGTTTGTGCAAATCACCCGCTCTCAGGAAGCATGAAGAAACACTAATAGGTAACAGATTCACTCACTGTGTCTAGTGGCGCATCTTTTTCTTACGCTAAAGCATCTATGAGACTCCGCGGACCACAGCCTTGATTTAGGATGTCAATACTTATGTTCCCTTTTATTTGATGCTGACTAGTATGACCTAAAAAACCAAAAACTGGCATAGACATTCTGCATCTGGTCCTTCTCTTATTCAGCTGTCTTCATTTCAGCCAGAACTTAAAAATAACAAAAACAACTTTTCTTTAAAAGGACATGTTAGCTGTTTTGCCTCTATATACGGTTACTATTCGGATTGGTTTAATCTGGTGGATAAGGTCAGCTAGATCCTGAACCTATATATTTTAAATGTTCTGCTCTTTAGTTGAAAACTATTCATAATTGCTGTTGTGTTCACACAACTATGCACAAGCTCTGCACTATGCTGATGACAGTAGTTTATCTGCAATTCTCTTCCCACCATTCTGTTATTCCAGCATTTTTTCAGGTTGCTGTTTTATATAAATTTGACTCAACGGTGTTGTTCTTGGCTATGCAAGAAGTAGCCATCCAGGAAGCAGAGCCTTATTCCAGGACCTCAGCTGACATTGTAGATGATGCTGAAACAAAAGTATTCCAGTCAATAAAACTGAGCCATATTGACTGGAGTTGCAGAAAAAAATCCTTGAATACACCCAAAGCAAGACCTCGTATTAGAATGTAGATTCTAATTTGGGGAATGTGGAAGGGTATGGACTGGTTATTCCATAAGGTTCCAGACTTCTACAGCAGTGACATAGAAAAGACAATCCTATCAGCAAAACAGATATTCTTCAAAAATAACTTGCAGAATAGTTAGTAACAAAGCTAAAAATTCCTCAGAAACAATGGAAATCTCCATTTAATATTTAAACCCAGGGTTTGGTTCTGGACAAAGCAGTTATTCAACACCCCCAGCTGTATAAAACTGCAATTCTAAATCAGATGAAGGGTAATTGTGCCCAAGCATCTACTGGACTCATTTAAACAGCACAGCAAAACAGGAGGGTGTTAGTTCGGGGACATTTATTTCTTTTTTTTTTTTTTCAAATTGTGCTAATAAAATCTTAAGAAACCTTTTATCCCATAAAAGGTTATGTTTTCATACATGCTGTTTATGCTTTCAAAAGGAACAGTATGCAAGTCCCGATACTTCATCATATAGGAAGCACTTAAAACATCCAAGGCTGCCTCTGAAACGAGCTTTCAAGAGCAAGAAGTTTTGCCAATCCCATTTGAATTTTTCTTGAGGAAAGTGCTCTTTTATTAACACCCTCCCCTTTCCTGGAGTGGGTAAAAATGGCCTCAGTATTCTCATGGGAAAAATGAACATTCCCCCAAAGCTTTGGAAGATATAGCAAAAAACAGCACTTCTTGCCAAGAATAAAATTGAGCAAGTCTGAAATGTTTAAAGCTTCTGATTAAACCTTCAGTGGTATGTTTCTCTTAGACAAAGCATTTGTCATAAGTAGCATGTCTGCTAGAGTATGATTTATGCCACTGGACTGAAATTGGCTGAATAATTTATGCTGTTTATTGTTCAGTAAAGATTTTTCAAAAAAAGTAGAACAAGCAGTGTGAAAAAATGGGAGATAGAGAAAAGTATATATTGAGGAATGTTGGTAGTTTTAAGGAAAAAAAAAAAGTTATTTTGTACATTTAAAGTTAATAAAGTGAATCTAAGGGGAAAGTACACCTTACCATATGGACAATTCTAATAGGTGAACATTGTCAGCATTTTCAATGAAACCAATTGGCTAAGAAAAGCTGCCAAATAGGTGTGAAATGAGGTGAAATTACTAGGGAAACACTTTCTTTTAAGGTACTTTGCTTTGTTCCTTGCAGTGCCTTGCAGCAAAAAATTTAATTTAAATACTGAAAATGAAAAGGCAGCTATATTGATTTAAATTTGCTAAGAAAGTCTCGGAATCTATTTCCTCTTTCTCAGAATAAGTACATAATGTATATATAAAGATGTACATGTGAAAAATAGATATCACATATATAATAACTTCAACTTTTCTGCTCTTTATGTGTGAATCACAGTTTGTTAGAACCTACCACTATGTGTATTAGCATAAAACACATAACTTGAATTGTCAGTTTATAAAATTTTCAGAATGTATGATTATGGTTCTGCTCTTACTCTAAATTTTTACACAGCTTGTATGATTTATTTTATCTGTTGAAACACTGGTTTTATGTTAACACATTTTTTTTCCTTTTTTAACACATAAATTTAATACCCCGAGCCTATTGCAGAGGCAGACTTGCAGACAAAAGGATGGATGGATGGGTGGATGGATGGATGGACGAGTGTGCAGAAGGAGGCGGGGGGAAGCATGTGGCTCAATTCAGCTGAAAGTATTTCACTGATAATGCACTGTATAGTGGGGCTAAAAATATTTGAAATGTTTACAGGGCTGCATAATATATATGTTTGACATATTAAAGCAGACTCCTATCAGCTGCTCAGTAACCATTCCAGTGAAACTCCTTAAAAGAAATCAAGCAAAATCACAGCCACCAGTCTGCTGTGCTGTTTCTAATTTGAAGGCAAATTCATCTCTGACACACAGCAGATTCCATGCAGGTGGAAGCAAGCCCCTCACTGCTCTTCTCTCTGCCAGTCAAATTATGTCATCAGTGAAGGATCACTGGTTTTTAATGATACGGTGGCCTCCATACTGAGAAGCAGGTCCTCGCAGAGCAATATGCATAGCCAATAAAATGGCTGTCACCAAATTACAATTGACACTTAACATCACTAAATCTGCAGTGTAATTCCTTGTGACAGTTGTGTAGGTATATTAGAAGAAAATAATTTACTTCAAACCCAGCATGTAAGACACATTTTCCTGAGTGTAATTCATGTCACATTTACAGTAGCCAAAGCAAGCAGTCTCGAGGCAACCTTAATCTGGGAAGAGATCATAGATACTAACATGTTCATTGAAGTATGATTATTTATGCGTGCAATAAACAAAGCTAGAGCAGTTGTTCATTGTAGGTTTTAATTGTTATTGGGGATTTTAATTGTTATTGGGTTTTAAATGAATATTAGCCTCTTTTGCTTTAGGGATTAAGAAAACTATAAATACAAAGCAACATTTCAAATGGAAAACTGGCATTGGCTGGAAACATCTCGATGTTTTTCCAGACCAGATGCCAAATACAGGCATATAATTCCTTACTTCCCCTCCTCGCTCTCCCCACATAACCCATCGCTGTACGTGAATTTGAATATCTGCATGCTTTAGCATGTATTACAGCATTAGCATACACTATGGGCATTTAACTCCAGAGATGCTAATAGACACGGGGAGCATCAGCACCGCAGTGGACTTCCATACCTCTTCTTCCTCTGGGTGACAAAAGGTAGGAGAGACAAAAACACTTTCCTCCAGCTTACCTGTTTTGATACATTCACCCGGAGCGGATTTGCGGGGAGAACCTGCTCTGTCCTTATAAGCGTATATAAATGTGACAGAGTTAAAGGTCTTTGCTCCTCAGGATGGAGTGGTTTGAATGCCTGGCAAAATGGGACTGCAAAAAATTCATTCCAACTTTGTCTCCAGGCAATTCACCTTTGGCCCAGTGATGATATGAGTCTTTCTGCTGATGGGGAAGGTATAATAAGTCAGGTCAGGCCGTCTTCGGCAGGCAGAGGTCTATTTGTTAGCAGAACGAAGCAGGTGTAGCATTTTGTGCTAGATTAGCTCATCCCAGCATGAGAATTACCTTACTGGAAGCCCTCAAGGTTACACACGAAATATATGAGGCAGGTGCTCGTTCTGCCAACGGCCCCTGTGTACAGGTAAGCGGGTTTATTTTAAAAACCCAAACATGAGAATATGAATCAACGGGTGTGAATTTTCCCCTTCTTACACACCAGACGAAAAATTGCCTGCAAATGAAAAGGCTGCCAAGGTCTCCGTTCACCCGTCTGCCCTCCTACGCATCAGACCAACGCGAGGGTGTCCCTCTTGTGCCATCCTTTCTTTTACAAACCATCGGACAAAAAATCAACGCGATTAGCTCCCAGCCCATGACAGTGGAGACAAGGGGCATCCTCAGCCCACCCCGCTGTGGTTGGAAACCCTTTGGAGTGCAGGTCAGCAAAGACAACCCAGAAATATTCTCCCCAGCCACCGACCCTTGAGCATCCCAGTGTCAGCAGAGGAGTGGTTGGGCTTTGGCGGGGTTTTTTTAGGACTGCAACTTTCGGAGCTCGTGGAAACCGTATGAGAGAGGTTCCTCGCAGGGCAGTGGCTGACTTTGAGCATCCTAGCGATAGCATGGGATTCCTGCATCTCAGTGAGGCTGCTTGGTGCTGCTGCAGCCTGACATGGCTGTCAGCGTGGGCAGCAAAACAGAGGACTCCATGTGTTTTGAAATTAGAAAACAGTGTGGGATGTGGTGGTGGATTTTTTTTTTTTCTGTCTAGACAAGGCAGACCTGCTTCAGGAAATATTGCAGTTTCCTAACCATCTCTGGAAAGACCTGGCTCCATGGTACTCCAAGGGGAGTTAGAGTGGTGGCAGAAGCTTGGGAAGAGTTTTATTTTTCCTTCCAGCAAATCACTGGAACAATTTGACAATGTGGATTCTGAAAACAATTTAAGTGGCACAGAATTACAAGTAATGGCACTTTGCAGAAAGTAGTCCTCAGCTCTCAAAGTCAATACCCACAAGGGTCCAGATGTAGTAACTTTTATGGAGCATTGCATACCAGAGGAGGCTTTTTTTAATCTGTTGCCTTTGTTGTGTTGAACACAATAGCCCATTGTATTTAAGATTTCATTATAACAGTTATTTTACAGCTGGCTCCACAAACTATCTATGAGCATCTCTTGGAGCTTTTATAATTCAAATAAGTCAATGCTCCATAATTTACCTGCTTTTTCAGAGCTGCTGAGCCACTGCCACTGGTATTGAATCCAATATACAAAAGTGTCCAAGTGATATAAAGAAGGTGAATTTCATTATTTGTCTGAATGCAGTTTGAAAGTTCCCTCTCACAGAGGTTGCACTGGAAAGACATTTGCGAGGGGGGCTGTTTGTGGATAGCAATACCCAAGTGGTGCGTCCGCAGCACCAGCACTGAAGAGGTTGTCATCAACGTGAGGAGGCCAAACCCCGCTAGAAAAGACCTACAGAGGCACATCCCTGCTTGGAAGGCTATTTATTCACATGCCTACGGACTAAACACAGATGTGAAGTGGGAGCTGGGAATGAGATGAAGGGAAACAAAAAGGCAGAGTGATACGAACGTGTACCTGGAGCATCCGCCTGGAACTTGTCATGCAAGGGCAAAAGAAAAATATCGTGAGCCAGAGAAAGATTCGGGAAGTGCACTTGAACATGAATAATTTAGCAGTCAATAGTGAAATGCACTGTAATCTTCAGCAATAACTGAAAAACTTGGACTAAATCCTTAAAAAACTCACTATAAAATGCTACAATCTAGATTAGAAAACACATATTCATCTTTTTATTGGCGTAAGCTTGTGGATATCCTGGCAAACACAAGCAAAGTGATGCAAAAGCTTAAGTGACAGCAGGTGGAATCTAATCTCTCTGCCTTCCCATGCTGCCAAATAGGGTCATATCATCGCTGCCTTCCAACCTGAGCTGATTTGTCACACAACACACGGCCTATTACCTCATTACCTTGCAAGCTTCATTAGCAGAATTTCTACCCTGAAGATATCTTCTTCAGTCGCTGAGATTAGTAATGTTGCAAGTGAAACTTGGGAGATCTCTGGTGGGAATACTCTCTTTCTGAAGGATGTTTATCATCAGCTGTCAGGGAGAGAGTCTACTGTGCGTGTACATGTATACACAGGCTGTCGTTGCTTCTCCAGCTCTAATTTGTCTATTTAATAATTGTTAAAACCCACGAATGCTCTACTGAAGTCACCGATTACACAAAACTGCTTCTGACCCACTCCCCAAGTCTCGGTAAAACAACTTGTCCCACACTTAGCCAGTATAGCATCTTTGCCCCTCTTCCTTCATATTTTACAACCAAATTACATTCCCTTTACAGCCTGCTATGCCTGACTGGACCTCCGTGAAATCAAAACTGCTCCAACATGAGCTCTTGTTCTAATACTAGTTTAAATGTGGATGGTGGGTGGGAGCTTTAGCCTGCTCTTTGTGTACCGTGCATAGTTGTCTCAGCCTCACGTGGGGTTAGTGACAGCGAGTGGCTTGCTTTAGGATGCTCAGTTTCTGTAGCCTTGAAATTACAAGACTGGTCTGAATTTCCTAACTGTTCTGTGTCTGTTTCTCCTAAAAATAGCAACACGTCCTATTGGACAGTACATTCACATCGTTGAGAGAAATGGCACTTTTTCCCAGAAGATATTGAAAACTTGCCAGAGACACGGTACACACTAGAGTAGCAGAATTTGAAAAACAGAGGAGCATAGCTGAATGTAGTATTAGAAAAGTTTGTGTTTCTGGTCACACTTACAGGACACGGGGACAAACAGAATATATCTCTCTCTGTAGACTCAGGGTCATGAGTTTGACTTTATCTCTAAAACTTCCCTGGAAGTTCAAACTAGTTTTTCCACCTCCACAGTCGGAAATGGGCATAGCAAAGCCTACTAGTCCTACAAGTTCTACTAGTCTTACCAGTTTTACTAGCCCTACTAGTTCTACTAGCAGTCTAGGTTATCCTTGCTCAGCCCTACAGTCCTGCTTCATCAAGTAGCCTTATAATAACCTATTTTTATTTTCATAAAAACATCAGAACAGATTTTAGAGGCCAGTCGTCTGATTCATCAGATATTGCATGAAAAACAGGCATAAGTGCAATTTGAGTAACCGAAGGAAGATCATGTCAGACAAACTGGCAGATCTTTTGGAAAAGATAACTGACTCATTTGGACAAAAGAAATGAGTTAAATCACAAATAACCAGGCTTCAACAAAGTGCCTGATAGTGTGACATGTAAGAATCATTGGTGAAGCTGGGGGGGTTGGGGTTGATGTAAGAAACACTGCTCTCTGTTGAATTCGAAGACTAAAATGGTTTAAGCTGAATTATTGTTGTAACTGAAGTTTCTCAAGATTCTTTCTTAGGAACAAACTTACTCAAAACTCTCATTCAAGTTTAGAGAAAAAAAATCGTATGTGGTGATAACAGATGCTTTGGTGTCATCTTCAATAGAGGGAGAATAAAAGATAATTTTGAAAGATTTGCATGACCCTGCAGGCTGCAGTAAGAATAATGGGATGAAATACGGTAGGAGAAGATGTGAGGTCACAGAGTTAGGTACTTTCACCACATCCCAAATAAGTCCGTTCAGGATAAAAAATATGGCCACTTGTTGAAGTTTATGTAAACTAGACAAAAATTCTTTATATGATATATTGGTTGAATTTTGACAAAATATTTCTGCATTACAGTCAGGAAGAGATTGCATTGCATTAATGAGTGGCACCAGTTGTGCCCTGGAGTATAGCATGGCAGAGAGAGGGGCAAACCTGAGATTTGTCCTTGGCCATCCCTGTTCTCTTTGCAACTCACTGCAATCTGCAAAGCATTTTTGAAATTCAGAAACTGTCATTCCAGCAGCAACGGATAAAGGTTCTTTATACTCTTTCTCTCATCCTACTGGGTTCCCACATTAGCACAAGCTGGAATTTGGCACAGAGGGGCTGCTTTTTGCAGAGATGCTTACATCTATTTTAGGAACATCTGCTGTAATAAAAAAAGTGTGGCACATACTCCATGACTAGCCACATAATCCTCATGTGGCAAATAACTGAATACAAAATAAATCTGACAAAACTAATAAACCACAGCGATGCCAGGAATAATAATCAATAATGTAACTCTGCTTTTAAGGGGTGAAACATGAAGGTCACATTGTGGCTAATTGCAAACATTGCAACCCAAAACATCACAGCTCATTGTGAGACTATAATTTTAACTTCATGCTCAGTCAGATCACATCAATGGTATGAGGCTCAGTGACCTTCTGCTAGTTGGCCAAGATCTCAAACAATAGGCCAATGTAGCCATCATTATACCTTCTAGCACGGTGGTTATTAAGGCCTCTTATTTCTAAGGAGTCATCAGACAATAATTGCTAATTGAAACTACATCACAAGGAAGTGAATTCTGATATCTGACAACAAATGCAAATATTTGACTTAAACATATTAAAGGCAATTTAATAATTAGGGATACATCTGTGGTGGCATACGTTAGAGGATGCTTTAAGACCTGTATGTGAAGAGAATTCAGACAGCAAGTTTCCAAGAAGTAATACTGCAGAATAAATGAATGCATTTTCATGTCTCAGATCCTCTTGGCCCTATCTTAAATTCTTGGGGAGGCAGTTCAGCAAACAGAAAATGTTCACAGAATCTGTATGCACTCAACATAATAAATATTAGATGAACAATGCACCTATGTTTCTGTCTTTCACCCCTGTAACCTCTCTGACCCTTTAGAAAAAATAAAGTCAAGTCATATTTTCCTTCAGTTTTTACAGAATGTGCTCTGTACAGTATGGGCATAAGGGTTAGCATATATCTAATAGATGGCTGAATGTGTCAGATAGATGAATCAGCCTTCTGTGACCTGATGCTATAGTGAATTATTAGATTATATGATATAAAATGTTCAGACATCCAAGGAGTTTTTGACTATTCCATAGTAGCAGCAAAGAATGAGAGAAGTCTTTTGTCATTACCACCATCTGCAAAAATCATACGGTATACACCTATTGTTTTGTTGCATTCTACCTAGAGAATAGGAAGCATTAGTGGTACGGTACATTGTAAAGTTTCCCATAAAATAGCTCCACACTCTGATGCTGGAAACATAATGATTAATTTTTACTTCTTTAATTTTCTGTTCTGCTATCCATCCAGAAGTCATGAAGACAACTTGGTTGTCAACTAGCAAAAGGCTGATTAATTAATGGTACATGTTGGTTTTGTACCATTGTATGTCTTAAAGGTGATGATTGCAGTAACCTTTTCAGCAAGAACACACGTCTCCATGCTGATGGCCAGTTCCCCGTACCTGAGCATCCTATTCTGGATTTCTCTACACATCAGCTTTATATCCCATAGCAAAACTTCAGGATGGAGTGGGAGTCCACCAACCTGCTTGTAGAGCAGATAAACATCTCCCTATTCTGGCTCGATTGTAAGAAAGGATTTGTCAGAGGGAATGAGTAAATACCTAGACAACTGAAACTCAAGGAAGACCAGAGGCAAAAAAATGAGCCAGGCAAGTAACCTCTTTGTGCGTGCGTGCCTTGCAGTTCCCTCCGCGCTGCTGGCGCTGGATCCTGCTCGCGACTGAGCAGTTTGCTCTTATTCCAGCAAAATCTTGATGTCTGCCCAGCCTTAACAAAGGAAGAAAGCCTAATAAAGTCAATGAGGCAGTATTTACCTGTTAAAATGTAGCTGGTTATAAAATAAAGAATAATTTAAATTGGGCAACTGGATGCATGCCTTAACCTTCTCAAACAAGAAATAAGGAATACCTTTATTATGAAATCCTTGACAAAATCCCCCCCAGGGTACACGTCAAGTCCAGTGAGCTCTTACATGCCATTGTGGGGCTCTACCTCTGAACTCTCAAGCAGTCGGAGTGATGGGGGTTAGGAGAAGTGTGTTTCACTTCATGATACTTAATGTGAAGTCTGTTCTTATAACTCACACTAATTCTGAATAGGAATCTTACTTGCAATGGTGTAAAAATCATCCAAAGGCTTAACAACAACAAAAAATTAGAATATAATCCCGAGAGATGGACATCTTCAGTTCTCTGTAAAAGTGTCCAAACTGGTACAAAAAAGACTGTAAAGCCCGTTTAAGATGGTGCAATAGAATGTAGCTGGTAGGTGGGGATGAAGATGAAATGGAAATATTTAACATTAATTCCAGATAGAAGCTCTCTGTTGAAGTGCAGGAAATCCTCAGACTTATTTTTTCAAAAAATTAAGGAGAGAATGAGCACACTTCTTCATAACCTCATCCAGACTTTTCAAAATCCACTTTTTTTTTTTTTTGTCTCTTTCTTTTCCTAATAATTTTAGAATTGATTAGTCTTATTGCTCTTTCCTGCCAGTCTTGCTCTTCATTCCTATTGTGGAAGAGATCTTTGTGTGACGCAGGTAGTGCCCCGAGTGTTTGATCTTTGACCTCCACTCAGAGACTGTTTTATGTAGAAAAGCCCCGTGATTATTGCCATTACTTTCTTTAACCTACTTTTTCACCTTGAAGTGTAAAGGGTCACAGCTAGGGCCTGTCTCTTATTACAGTCTTTAGATGAAGCATATACTATGAAAAGAACTCTGTTTTTATTTCTTAGGAATTATGGCTTTCAAGCCTTTGAATTCCATGAAGATAATTACTGTTTTGGCCACCTTTTTGTCTGATATTTGATGCTGCTGAGTGGAATAAATTACCTATCTAACAAGGAGGGTTAATTGGTAGTTGCAAGCCAATGTGCATGCTCTTTGCTAACTCCCTTATTATTTTTCTTAAACCTTCATCTGAACTATCGCCCTGCAGACCGCCTTGTTGTTTTAACCCTTCCCCTCATAACAGCAGCTGCGGATGACTATTTAATTTCGATTATCCTAAACTGGACCAGGGTTTAAAACATTTATGTGCCCATAACCATGGGATTTGTAATAATCTGAGCCTATCGTGATGTGTGTAAAGGGAGGAGAGTGAGACTTCAGAGAACTAAATATTTTCTTTGGGTTTTTTTCTCATTGAGGTCCTTGAAACAGGCTCAACTCCTCCATGGCAACAAGCAACAAGTATGTTACTTGTTTTATTATTCTTATTGTTATTAGCATTATTAAATAAGTGGAACTAAAAGTGCTTTGCAGAGGTAAAACACCGGTGACAACTTTCGCAGATAATTGCTTAGTGTGAATGAAAACTTTTTAGGAGCTTAGCTCCAGACAAAATGACCAAAAGTAGCTCAGTAAATGCCATGAAAAGATAAGTGTATCAGAAAATGTGCTTGGGGTGCAGGCTGCCGCCCGCGTCGTTGACGTCATTATCTAATATTTCCATATTTTAGCAAGCGCCTGTGTCAGAAGGGTGGATGGTCGGCAGCGGTTTCATGCTGCAGAAAATGAAAAATGCCCCACGCTTGGGTGTTCTAATAACCATGATATTATTATAACAATTACAGCATTTAATATATGGGATTAGTCCTTCTGATAGCACCATTAGCCATCACTATACCCTGTAATAGGTGGCTTCATCTTTGTTATGACATGATCTTTCCTACTGTTTATTGACTTTTCAATGCAAGGGGGAGGGAACATTCCCAGCCCCCCAAACCTTTAAGAAGCTACTGTAAAGCTGTGGTTTTATTCTCAGCTGGAATGTTTAGAAACCCTCAGAGCTAAATACCTCGGTGTACTGCTTAAACACCAACAACAGCCTTATGGGGCCTTGCCCGACTTTAAACACATCTTTTTTTGTTGAGAATATTGCATTCTGCCACAATTCTGTAGGCTAACCCTGGGCTCACATTAAATATACCAGCTTCATTGAAGCTTACTGAATTGGACTGAGTTGCTTTTTGTTTTATTCTCTCTTTACTTCACCCCCGACTGAGACTGGACAGCCTTTCTTCTAGTGGAGCGTGCTTTAAAGCATCCCAAAAGAAGGGAAGGGGGTGGAGAGGCTGGGGGAGGGGGGCTGGCTGGTTCGTAAGGAAACCAAAAGGTGCAGCTTAGGCCCATAATTAGTCTTGATCCTTAGAGTCTAAAATATTTTAACGCCAGGTTTCTGATTGCAGCACTGCAAAGTGGATTTGGGAATGCAGAAAAGTAATTAGGTCTGTGCATTGAAGTGTGGAGAGCATTTAAAAGTGAATGGGTGGTTACTACATTCTTGGCAGGCTGTTTTTTATCTTTTCATGCTCCGCTGTTGTTAGAGATGATGGGTTTATTGCAGTTTTAGCACTTTGGAGGTGGCTGTGTTTTTCTTAACCGAGCCTTTCACTTTCTGTCTCTTAGAGGAATACTTGCGGCAGAAGGAAGAGCGAAGAAAATGTGAAATCATAAAAATAACGTCAGCCTGAAATCCCCCAAAATATTGTTCGCGGGAGCAGAACAAGCAAGAATAAACCACAGCCCTGCAACAGGCCACTTGCAAAGAATCCGGGTTTAATTAATGACTCATTCTGTATAGAACCAGCTGGAGACAATGGTCACCCCAAGGAGAAGAAAAACAAAACATTTGAATCTCTGGCGGGGTATGTTCACATTGTCATCTGTACAAACCACCAGGCAGAAAGGGCTGGAACCATCAACCTGCTGATAACTCCTGACTGGTTTCCCAACATGGATAAAACCAGCACGCAAACGGTGGGTATTAGCAGCCACATACCCATTGCAATTCTTAATAATGCATATTATTATTATACATTTTTATTCTTAATAATACATACTGTTAAGGATATATACACTTAAAATAACAATATATACATTTTCTTGTTAAATGTATCATTTTTAAGGCCTGGCTGTTGAATTTGCCATTCAGAGGCTAGTGGTTGCTGATCTGAAATAGTCAAAATTTCACATTTAAAAAAAAAAAAATTCTAAAAATGAGCGAGGAACCTGTGTGTTTCTGAAGGGGGAAATAGCTTCAGTGGCTCTCTCTGCTGTAACTGCAGGCTGCTGCATCAAAAAACTATGACAGAAATATGAGGAAATACTGGGCCATAGAAAAATACAGGAAGGGCACTTATTAGCTCAGAGAAATTGTTTAAAATATTAGGAAGGATCTGCTGAGGTATAAGAAGATGAACACATGAAAAGTGTACAATAGAAATCTGATAAACAGATAACCTTGGGGTACCATAATTGTATTTTTTATCAGATTATTCCTTTTAACTAATTCAGTTCTCTTTGTCAGGGACTCAGCTGGTTTTTGAAAGATATTTTAGGGTTATTTTCTTTCCTTTTTTTTTTAATCAATTTTTAACTGATCTACTCTTTTTCTTCTATTCAGGTCACCTAAAAAATTTCATTTCATCTTTGGGTTCACTGGATATTTATTCGCATAAAAGCTTTGTTTCCTTTCCAGATAAGTTTTTAAAGGGGATCTAGTATATTTTTCTTCTCTTTGGTATTTCAGTTGGTCCTTTCTGGTAAGCAATATTTGTTTCAGAGGTCTCTCGTGTATGTGAATGCATGGTCGAAGGGGTTCGGCTCTTGCGGGATGTACCTGCTACCTCCTATGTCTGTGATGGAAGGAAAAACAATGCTCTTTAAAACATGCCCTAAAAAGCTGACTGCAAACGAGGAAGAAAGGACCTCTGTGTGATTTTGGGTTTGTACATGTCTATTGGTAGGTTTTAGCATTATAAAACCAGTGTCAGTTTCATAAAATTTTAGATCTATATCATACCTCTGGGAGCCAAACTATTGATACCAAAGATCTTCCTATGTTCTGGAGAATGGGATGAAAGGGGGTGATTTTTGTCCATTTGGAATTAATGCCAGTAGTTAGGAGAACTCAATTAGTGAGGCTTTAAGACCCCAGTAAGACACTGGGTGAATATTTGCTGGATGACATTGGAAAACAATTTTTCTTTGAAATACATGCATCTGAAGTTCTTCTGCGCTTCTCGCTATTGATTGCACGTCTGAACCCTTTATATAACTTCTGCGTTGCACATATTACTTCCAGAAACACCGAGCCTTATGAAACAGGTTCCAGGAACGACGTTTAAGCGTTGGTGAAACAATCGTGACACAACACTTCCAGCTCTGAAACATCAGGTTTCGAAATACCGTGTCTGGAGAGATGAAAGAGAAATGCAGAAACGACAGTGAAACGTGAGGAGACCTAGCAGTATTCCACCAATTCCTGGGAATGAATAAAGCCCGGGAAGCATCTGCCTGCCGGTCATGAAGGTGAGGGGAGTGTGCTCAGAGCAGGGGTACCTGCGCTCTGTAAAGAGGCACTGACTACCCTTAAAGCTCCTCTTTGCTTTTTTGAAGCTCGGTGTTATGTTCGCTGCCCACATTTCAACCTTGTCTGAACAGAAAAGGGGCACGTGAGTCTGTTTGGTCACCCCTAAGTCAGAGCTTCCTAGCCTCGGTGTTGCCTCGGTATTTCCCATTTTATATATAAATGAACTAAAGTTCTGAGAACCACCAGAACAAAATGGGTTTGATGGGTCTCTGAACTTCATCTTCATGCAAATGATGTCCTGTTGCTGCAGCATGGAAAGCCAGGTGAGATTCAGAGGTGGCTGAGATCCCGAGTCTCCAAACAGCTGGAACAGCAACAGGAGCAACAGGACCAGCAGTATCAGTGATAATTAACAGCAACAGGACAACAAAACCTGTCACTTCCGAACTGTTTTTCCTACTTCTTAGAGCACTGTAGGTGCTACAATTTTATTTTATCTATTAAAGCATCATCAATGCAGTGGTCTCGCCCTGCCATTATTTGGTTCGGAAGAAGTTGGTACAAATTACAGCCCTGACATCATCAAGGTCGTAGGAGTTGAGGACAACTTTCTGACACAGGCCTCTTGGAGAGAGGGAGGGATGTGGTGATGGAGCAACACGAGGGTCATGCTGAGATCTGCATTTCTTGGTCGTTTGGAGGTGACCTGTGCACCGGCGTGGACGACCTCCTTCACGACGCCAAGGACAAGCCCGCCTGTTCCTTGCAATGAGGTTACACCTGGAAGGAAACAAAGACAAGCGTGTAAGTGGGCTGAGAATCTGTGCCCACCAAAGGGAAAGACCCAGGAGCAAAGAAACTGGAAAAGACGACAGTTGTGGAGGGGGGAAATGACCATTTATTTCTTACACCAATCAGTGTGATGTAGCATGTGTGAAAACTTGCTTGATACTCTCCAAGCAGACCGTGGGTAAAACCTAAGATCATGTCAGCCTTTCGTCCCATGACAGCTCACACCTCCAGAGGCCACAAAAGCCCAGCAGAAGCGGGTGAGAAGGAGGTTAGGTTCTTCAGTAGAGCTGAGGTGGCCCAGGTGGCCAAGAAGGCCAACGGCATCCTGGCCTGTATCAGCACTGGTGTGGCCAGCAGGAGCAGGGAGGGGATCGTGCCCCTGTACTGGGCACTGGTGAGGCCGCACCTCGAATCCTGGGTTCAGTTTTGGGCCCCTCACGACAAGAAGGACATTGAGGGGCTGGAGCGTGTCCAGAGAAGGGCAACGGAGCTGGGGAAGGGCCTGGAGCACAAGTCTGATGAGGAGCGGCTGAGGGAACTGGGGGTGTTCAGCCTGGAGAAGAGGAGGCTGAGGGGAGACCTCATCGCGCTCTGCAACTGCCTGAAGGGAGGTTGGAGCGAGGGGGGGTCGGTCTCTTCTCCCAAGTAACAAGCGATAGGACGAGAGGAAACGGCCTCAAGTTGTGCCAAGGGAGGTTTAGGTTGGACATTAGGAAAAATTTCTTTCCTGAAAGAGTGGTCAGGGCTTGGCACAGGCTGCCCAGGGCAGTGGTGGAGTCCCCATCCCTGGAGGGATTTAAAAGACGTGTAGATGAGGCGCTTGGGGACATGGTTTAGTGGGCATGGGGGGGTTGGGTTGACAGTTGGACTTGATGACCTTAGAGGTCTTTTCCAACCTTAGTGGTTCTATGATTCTATGAAAGGCAGTTCCCTTGACTGACTGGTAATCTGTTGTTACTGGTGTTTGAGTTTGGTACCGGGAAAAGAAAAGAGGTATTAAGAGGGAGAGTTTGCTGAAATGGCAAGAATAAAAAAAAAAAAGACAGCAAAGGAATAGTGTCTGTTTCGAAGCATTTGAAGAGAGCATGCCTTACACCGTGCTGGAGGTCTGCATCGGTGCTTCGTTCTGATGATGTTGGGATGAAGGTGCATGTGCCTGACATGGCAATGTCCTGCAGGGATCCCACTCAGGTCTCACCCACTTTTATGTACAAACAAAGAAAAAAGGGTTAATGTACTGAAGCATATCAAAGAGTGCTTCTTCAGAGCTCTGTGCCTATCCTGAGAAGGCAGGTTCCCCAAAAGTGGTGTAGCAGGGTGATCTTATGGCACCTTGGGTTCACAGGACAGATCAAAGCCCCCCTCGGTGACACAAGGCTATGGATGCAGACGTCCCAAACACAACATTCCTCATTTTTTCCAATGCTCAGAACCCAAACCAGAGTCTGATTTCACATCTTGCCTTTAGCTCTACCTCAGCCGGAGCCAAATCCCAACTCCCAGCACTGCTAACCTTGGAAGAATCAGGCAGTATGTCTGTATTTTGCAGGGGCAGCCTGTTTGATGTTTTTTAAGGAGCCGTATGTTTCATATTATATACAGCAAGTTATAGAATAGCTGAAATAATTTATCATTTTTCTTTTAACTTCAAAATTAAAAAATGTCTCATAAACAAAACTTAGGGTGTTAATTTAACTTTTATATGACACAAAATGTGACTGTAGGATAATATTTTTAAATTAAATGCACATTTGTACGTAAATATTATTTTGCAACCAGGTGGTACAGAATAATGTTCAGCTTTAAATTGCTTAGTGCATTTATTTATAGAACTTTTCTGAATTGTGACATCTGTTAAAAATGAGTGATGTTAAAATAAAATAGTTTTAGGAATTATAAACTTTTTTAAATTATTAATTAAGGAAATGAAATTTATTATACTTGTGATAACAATCACTACACTTAAAAAATCTGAAACCCTTCTTAGCACACGTAAATTCTGAAATGTTTTGAAACAATGTAGTAGCAGTTTTCCAATGCCTATTGTTTGAATTACTTCCTACTGTAAAAGCCCAGGTATGAACGGGGTCCTGAAATTTTACTTGGAAATGATAGGAAAGGGAAAGTATTTTCTTATGCTATTTTATATCAATGTAGAAGTGGCTTTTGTAATGGGGTCAAAACAAAGCTAGGACTTCCAAGAAGCCATGAATTTCCCATAATTAAAGAACTTTCCTTACCGTCTAGGCAGGAATCCTGAAAATTATTATTATTTCTTTGTGCAACCTCATAGGTTTGCCTGAAACTACTATAATCATGACAGATTGGTTGCCCTTGCAAATTCTGTTACAGCATCAGTTGAATATCTTCTGCAAAATGATCGTCGTCAGGTAATAGTAACCCAAAAATCTGAAAATAAAAAAGAATATATCTTTCCACTCTTGCTTTTAGCTATTTCTTCAACCTGACAGTTGAAAGAAAATCAAGTTTCATTGATGACTGTCATTAGCCTAGGATGGCTAGATCGCAGTTTTGTGACAAGTTTCAGAGAAGTCCCCCAGAGAACTTCTATTTTCGCTAAGATGCAGAACCTGAAAAAATATCTTCTCACTCTTTTTATTTTCTATCCCTGCTCAGCAACTCTCCGAGTCCCATGAGAATTTCTCTGGTTTCTTCTGTCAAAATCTTGGGAATCTGCTCTTCTTTGCCTTTTTTGACTTCCTCACATGCAGGGTGCTATATAAGTGTAAAGTATGATTATTTCTTTAGGAGACATGAACAGAAGTTCCAGAAGACTGACTCTCTTAGAGCCTTTCACAAGGGTTTGGTGAGGATGAAATAAGTGCTTTTTTTTTAATCTCTAACAGAAAACAACCACACAAATAAGGAAGTGATTCCCATGTCACCCTGCCTTCACAAACGCTCCTGATGGTGAAATAATTAAAAAATAATATTTCCTGTGATTTGACCAAATCCAGATCTAGCAAAAATAGGGAATTACCAGCAGCATTGAAGGTAAATTCTATAATTCAGTTTTCATGCTGACAGTCAAACAGGAGAAACAGCTTGCTGTTGGAAGTCTGGAATTCAGGACTAATATCTGTCTAGAGGGTATGCTGGTGCCCAGCTACAAAAATCAACACCATTCGGGACCTGGCATACTCCTGACAGCACCCCTGATCTTGAAACTTCCTGGACCACATTTGTAAACCACACTGAAATCACTGCCTTTTGAACATGCTTAAAACCAAAGAGGTGTTAAGACTTAAATGATTTTTTTAATTAGAGCATAATCATGAAACCGGATAACAAACTGATTTCGTTGCTGAGAAGAGGCATAGGATTGCACCACCAAAGGGAAAGCTGTATTTCATCTACGCGCACCAATGATGATCAAATTAACAGTCTATGTGTTGCAGGGCACTGAGTGGGCAGACTATATGTTTTCTGGAAAAAAAAAAAAAACACAAAAGTCACCAGAAAAGTGTGCTGACCAGCTGTCTCCTTAAACTTCATGTCTGTTCTTCTTTCCCTTCTTCAACCATTTCACTTACATATTTTCTATTTTCATTGGATCAAAAAGCAGCTCAATGTGGTGACACACCACAAGACAATGTATTTTTTCTTTTCAAAAATTCTTGTGACAGACCCTGCTTTAATTGACAGTGGCATAAGTCATGGCTAAGAATTAATTGCTTAGCATTTGCGCTGAGTAGGAACAGAGTGCTCAGGATCAAATTCATCAGCATTAAGACTTTTAGCAACCACCTTTTTTTAATCATGTCTTTGACAGTTCAGTGGCAAAATCGTTAAGAGATGTGTGGAAGGACTGGGATTGATAAGGTACATCTAAAGCCAACCAGTTTATTTGCTTTAATTTAATTGTTATTGCCCTTGTCACAAGTTAGCTGTGAAATATTAAAGTAGTATAAAAGTTTAAGTAAATGCCAGCATCAAAGGAATCCCAGCCCATGATTGACACAAGATACTTTCCTTGCGTGACTTCCACTTTACAAACAGCAGAAAGAAGAAAACCTCTTGAGAACGCTGGCAACTCCTATAACTCAGAGCAGCCGTCAGGATTCTCCAATTTAAACTGGAACAAGATCAGCACTAAATTAAGAGAGGAGCAAAGGTGGTTTACAGCTATCTCATTCCCACCCCTGAGCCTCGCTGAATTCCAGTCGGTTGCAGCCTGGAGCTGGTTTTGATCTTTTTTCTTGTGGCTTTGATTTTTAAATTAATTTGCAGCCCGTTGGCAGGGAATGCCAATAGATATAAAGCCCCATTCCTGACTTTTTTCTCCTCAGTTCTTAGTTCTTCATGCAACGTTACCAGGCACAGGGAATGTCCCCAACACTGGTGCTGCCAGGAGTAGGACAGCTTCTACACCACTAGCAGAGGGTGCAATGGGTAAAATAACCTGGGCTGAAATCAACAGCGTTCTGAATTTGTGATATCCACCCACCCACATGCATTTTACCCTCGAAGCTCATTTTACCAGCTTATACAACGCTGTATTGTACAAGGCTGAGCCTATGCGGTGGCTTCGATAACTAGAAACAGAGTTAAAGGCAGGATGGTGATATCGGGTCTTGACTTCGTTTTTTTATTTGCCATTACTGTGCAAGGCAACTGTACAATCAGCCTTGAAGTTTCTTTAATACAGGGCAGCTCAACAGCATTGCATGCAGCGGCAGCAGGACAATAACCATTGCTTCTGTTGTCAGCTTTGTGGTCTGATCACAGCAGAGCTGTAGGCTGAGTGAGACGCCTGTTTACACTTGAAGTGCAGATGAAGAATGACCTAGAATGTGCACTTACCTTTTAAAGAGGTGATAACTTATTCTTCTAATGATAAAAGGTGATTTATTTCGATATTTTTCATCAGCTGAAAATGAAGTTATTTGTTTTCTTAATATTTACTGGGCTGGGAGAGACCTGTGCATTAGCAAGCTGCTATTTGCCAAAAATATTTGCTACTGAATGCAAAAAACAAACCAGATTAAATTGTACATGTCTATTCAAAATGAATTGCACATCAACAGGGTTTTCTGAGGATGAATGAGCTTTAGCTTTAAGTTGGAAAAGGAGATCAGCTCTCTCTATGGAAAACTGCTCATGCTATTCCCCATTTCTCTGTTTCATATCTTACCTGTCACAGTTTGCGTCAGTCATTTTTGCTGTTTAGTCCCGTTTACAGGGGCTGGGACATTATTTGCACGGGGAACCCCTAGGACGCGTTACTGGGACATATGCTTCTGTAAATGGAGGCTCTTCGGCTCGTCCCGATGGCAGGAGAGAAGATCTGTGAACAAGCCCTCGGCAAAGCTGGTATAAAGTTTGAGATAAACAATCAGATTTAACCACCCCCTGTTTACTCCTAAAGCAAAAAAATGCCATTTTCCAGATTCTGTATTTTTTCCTGTAATCTTTACAAGTGATCTTTCTGTTTTCGCTAAGTGAAAAGATTAAAAAAATACAAGGATGTGTGGGGAGATGAGGTGAATCACATAGAGCCTTTCATGTATGTTATGCCCCAGGTGCGTAATACAAAATGCTTTGCGGAGCAAGCACTTCAGATTTGGATTTCAGTGTGAAGGCTGTGCATGCATACTTTACTGAGGGTTTTAAACTCCCCGTTTCAAAGGAAAATTATTTAAAGCTTGGGAATACAGCAACATGTTAGCCTAAGGTTTAAAGAACTGCCACTCCACATCAGTAGATGGAGATTTGGCCTTTGGTCAAAGACTGACTTGTAAATAACCTATTCTTCTATTATTATTTTTTAAACTGTTCCTGTGACTTTTATGTACATTTCCAGAGGGTATGATCAGTTAGGGTTCCCGTTTTTTAAGAAGCTTCCATCAGGACATTTACTGACAGTAAACACCAGGGTATTTCAGATTTGAGAAGTTGTCCTGAGGCATTAGGTGACCTGATCCCTTAATCCATTTTGGAGGACTGTACTCAGCTAACACGCCATTTATTTTATGTATTCTCTCTGCTAGATTTACTTTTATGTGGGTTTCTTTTGTTCAGATCCCCTGCCTTACTCTGGCAGAAGCCAGTGAAGTTTTGATCAGTACAAAATCAGGACGTATTGAATCCTTTCGCATTTGAAAAATGGTGTCTCTGCTTAAATCGAACGTATGATGTAGAGTTTTATTGGACCTTGGGCAAGCAGTGCCTCTATCCCATGCAGTCAGAGGAATGCACATCTGCCAGTCCCATTAAAATACCAGGCTTTTGCAGCCTTTCCCACTACCAGCCTGCATAAAGCTTTAGGACCGCACAACTGCAATAATTCTTGCTTGTATTTAATATGAGAATAAATAAGTGGATATTACATCTCAGGAAAATATTTTAATAATTATTATGCAGTAATTTAATGTAACAGTTTTGCCTGATGACAGACTTAAGTTCAGGTAGCTGAAGCTATAGTATGCAAGATCTACTTTATTGAATGTTAATTGGAAGCAGATATAGGAAACTTTGTTACTTATGACTGGTGCTATAGAAGGCAACAGAAACACAGGTATCAATAGAAAGCAAGTTTCTTTGTAAATATGGTGTTAAAGTAGCTAACTCAGTTTATTGCAGCGTTGCCACTCTGCTATGCCCCTGCAAATCCTGTGCCATAGTTGGCAACATAAGTGGTACTATTTCGGATTTATACTGGTGTTACTGAGGTAGTATTTGACCAGAGATGCGTATAAATCAGGCAATTTGCTATAATCTAGTGTAAGGGAAAGTCCGTGGGTTTGTTCAGCAGCTGAGTGAGGCTGCACCAAGAACGGTCTTATCAGCATTCAGCATCAGTAGGAAGAAAAACACCAACCCGTGAGAAAGCAATGAGTACCCTGAAAGGGAGAAAAGGGATTTCTCAAGCGAGCTGAGGATTTTCTGGGTTTTCTGTCACTCTTCCTTTTCCACTTGTAAACTGGATCCCCAGCCCAATCCACCAAAAGATCGGCTATCACTATATGCATGTAGCTCCTCTTAATTTTGGAGGAGGCTATACGCATGGAGGAAGTGAAGGTTAGACCTCCACAAGAGGTAATTGGCATGAAGGGCTCATTACCCGGGATCGGGGGCTGTTGTCAGTCATGCCTCCCTTGGCCACAGCTGTTTCAGCCGGTATTTACTGCTCTGTAAGCAGCTAACCTGCACGGGCTTCTCATCCAGTAAACATACGGACAGACTAAAACTGTGCTACTGACAATGAACAAAATTTGCCCAGTTGCTGTGGGAGGCCCCCAGTGCAACCATGGTAGTTACATACTCATATGTAAGAAGCAGATAGATAGGAATTACAGGCTTTGTCATAAAGCTTTGTTCTGCAGTGGGTGCACGGTGAAGGCTCTTAAGGCTAGGTATTTCCAGGTGGGATGTTTATATACGTGGTACGAATCTCTCCAATTGTCTTTTAGACTCATCTTGGTCTTTACCAAGCTGCAAACGCCCATATAAAATTTAAAATTAGACCATTATTTGCTATAGCTGTGTTACATTCAACAAAGGCTGATGGATTAAAGTTTCAGGTGGTTCTAATCTGTCCTAATTAGTTACCCTGTGTATGGTGATGTCTGGTCTGGCACCTGAAGAGCACTGGGGACCTTCATTGCTCCTCCAGTAATCCTCACCTACAAGCAAGATGTTTAATCACATCCACACCTGAACAATTTTGCCAAATCTGCCCATGTTTTGGAAAAAAATAGAACAATTATTGTTCATGAAAGGTCTCATCTTTGGTAGCTGTGCTGGCTGAGGTCATCCAGGTAGACATGGAAAAGCCATCTTCAGTTCAACATTACCCAGCTAATGCAGTTGTGGCCTTCTCTTGAATTGCATTTAAATATTAGCTTGGTTGCAGGGAAGAAGTGCCTTGTCTTCTGCCACCATTCTGTGTGAAAACAGTGCTAAAGAAGGCCTTTTCTTCTGGGATGTTTCTGTTGAGTTATTCAGACCTTGCTGACTGATTTCCCATCGTGGCCAAACAGCCACTGTGGATTTGAGTGAATATGTCTCCAGCAGTTGGTTTGCTCCCAATTACTGCGGTACTCAGATGATACATGGTCATTTATATATGTATGGTCATATAGGCACATCTATACAGTACCTTTGTGGAGTAAGAAGGTGTTACTACTCCCACCTTCTAGATGGAGAAATGAAACACAGACGAGCTAAGAGATTTGCCCCAGGTTAATCACAGAGGTTGTAGCAGTTCCAGGAACTGAATCCAAGGAATATTTTAATATCACAACCACTGGGCTACCCTTACCTAGCCAGGTTAAAGCTGGAAGCTTCATCTGAATGCAGCGTAAACTGGCAAAAATTCAATATATCACATTAATTCACTAGTGCAGCTTCTGGTTTATCATTTCCAAAAATAGTTCTCACTGAAGAAGCCCTTATGTTTTATCATACCCCTTGTATATTAAGACATTTGTGTTAAAACCCTCATCTATCTCAATGTATAGTTATTGTGTAATTCTTAAATAGCACTTTCTTCATCAAGTATGTATGATGTCTTCAATGATGGAATGAAATTATATAATTCTGCAGAACAGAACGATTATGAAAGTGACAATGTGATCAAGTAACAGCACAATGCCATGTGCTGTTCCCATAGTGCAGTAGACCTGAGATCAGGGTAATATCCGTTTGCTTGAGTATGTCAAAGTTAACTTGGATGGGGAGTAAGTCATGTTTAAATGTGTGCACCATTGTTCAGCTCATCTTGCAAAGGGACCAGAGCAATGTAGGAGCCTAAAGCATATTCACAAAAATGACCAGGGAAGAAAAGATCCCAAGTTTTGCAATTGCTGTTGAAAATATAATCAAGAACTACATTCTAGGTGCATAGAGAACTGGGCATGGCAAAGAGCGTGGTGAAACACTGCTCCTAGCCTTTGAACGTCAGTCCACTTGCTTAGACTCCAGAGCCTACTCCTGAACCACCCGTTCTGTGAGCATTGTCCAATATCTTCAGCCAACACGCACAGCACAGATCCGACAAGTTCTTTCCTTCTACCGTGGGTTATCACACCCGTAAGAGCACTGCAGGAGAAAGCGTGATTCCTCCTTGTCCCAGCTCAGCCATTGCCCACGTGGAGTCACAGTGGTGAGACGCAGATGGTGCAAAGAAACAAATAATCACTCCCTGCCACCTACAACGAAACAAAACAGTGTTCATCCTCTGTGCGCTGCTACAATAGTCAGCTGGGAAGGGTATCAAAAGTCATATTATCAAACCTAGAAAACAAGCTATACATTACTTATTTTCATGTCTGTGTAAATATATTTCCTCTTTCCTGTCAGGCAAGTAGCTGTAGCAGTTTGGAGAGAGAAAAAGCTCTTCTTGAATATACAATAGCCCTGGAAAAGCCCTCTGAGAATAAATTATAGAAGCAACTAAATATTAATTTGATTTTGAGGAATTTAAGCCAACTTTTGAAGATGTAGTGTTTACTGTAGCAGCTGTTTTACTACTGCAGCAACATACAAAAGGGGCATTAATAAATTTGCTTAAGCCCAGAGAGAAAAATAAATATAATATGGCAGGAGCTCCAGACCTTGCATTCTGTGTGTTTTCTTGAGGTGTGGGGTAGCTCTGCTTTTCCACTCACCTTGCACAGGTGCTGAAACCAAATGTCATGGGAATGACGTCTGTGAAAAGACGCAGATGGGAAGGGGAACGGCAGCACTCAGGAGTTGAGACCCAGGGTCTTGGTAGTGCTCTCAGACAGTCAGAGCTGCCAGATCTCTAGGTTTTACCATTTTTTGCAAGCTGAGAGCTTTGCTCCATCTCCCTTGCTTGGCACCACGCTGCTCTAACTGGGCTGCAGGAGGTGAAGCTGTTTCACATCCAGTGGCATCAGAGCACTGCTGGAGCCAGCCCGTGTCTGCCTGCGAGAGTCCATCTAGAGATACCTTCGTTAATAGAAGCTGGGGTAAGGCTTGAATGCAGGGCTTAATAGCCCTTCCGAAATGTTTGGTGTCTTTAATTATACCCCTGACTCTTCCAGATATGCATATAAATATCTAATCCTTTTTAAATCCTATTACTTTCTCGTCCTCCAAGAGCCTCTCTGATAAGGAGTTTCACAATTTTTATATATCTTGTGCGAAGGACTTTTTTTTTTTATTTATCTTTCTTTAATTTTCCACCTTTTAGTTTCATTAAATGCCCCCTCACACTTTCCTGATGAGCTAGAAAAAGTGGAAATGCATGAATCTGTGTGCTCCAGAGCATCTATTGTGTTGTATGTTTGCACGTCTCTTCTCATGCCTCTCCTGCCTAAGGTAAAGAGTCCCAACCATTTTCATACTTCAAAACAAGATTTTTTCCCAAGTTGCCATGTAATTCTGAATGTCCTTCTTAAGATCAACTGAACATGGCCATATCAGAAATGTGAAGGGATTTAGTACCAAATAAACTGCCACAGAGCAGCTGACACAGAGTAGGTGTACCCAGTGGATATAACTAATTCACCTCTGGCAAATACATTTATTTGCCATAGCTCAGGCACCTGCAATGTCCAGATATTCTATTACTTAGGGACTATAGAGTTAGACAGCCAGGACATCCCCATCAGTAGTGAAATTGATGTTTCTGGTAGGTCAGCTGGGTCTTCCCTAAATAGCCCCTATGTATTTTACTTTTATCCTGTACCAGCTTCAACTAGGAGTAAATCCAATTATTCTGATTTTTGAAATGATATTACAATA
Organism: Pelecanoides urinatrix; assembly: GCA_013400755.1. Classification (NCBI taxonomy): domain Eukaryota; kingdom Metazoa; phylum Chordata; class Aves; order Procellariiformes; family Procellariidae; genus Pelecanoides; species Pelecanoides urinatrix. Next base: position 529,999 of record VZTQ01015496.1, read on the forward strand.
GACCTGATAAAACAGGACAATTAAATCTCACTGCAGACACCGCAGGGTGCAACAGGCTAGAAATATTGCCCCGCTCTCTTCCTTTATGATTGCCATTGCTATTTCTGTGGAGTTAAGTTGTTGCTTTGTTATTTCTAGTCAATCATCTCTGTCTTTTTATTCATAATATACTACAGGCAAACCTTTCAAGACTGTCCAGGCATTTTGTTTTTACAGCATCAGGTTCTACATTATCAGAGTTGGTAAGTGAAACCACATGTAATAATAATAATATTGTCTTCTAATATTGTCTAGGTGGGGACTATGATGTTGTTTGAGAATAATAATTTTTCACCGTATGTGTAACTAATCAGAAACTAATGTGGCAAAATGTTGTATCCCTGAAGAGAAACACAGATAACAATGAGAAGGTCATAGTTCTCTCTTTATTCAAAGAGTCACTCAGAAATTTTGACCTCTTACATTCATACTAGTCTGTTTTATCTAATTTAATATTTCCTTCTATAAGGTTATAATCTAATGTATGAAAGTGAATATCATAATACACTGGACAAAGATTCCTGAACCAAATAGATTTTTCTATTATTTCTGAATGACTTTGGAATTTTACTCTTATGCTTTGATCTTTTCTGAAATTCAGTATAGTTTATGAAGTTGCCATGAATTTAAAATTCTAGTTACCATGTTCTGTCAATAAACAATTGTATTATGAAGTATTAGTTAAGTTTCAGACATCTGCAAAATATATTAGTGCCTGACTATCGCTATTTTTCACATGGAGGTAGCAGGTTTGCATATAAAATACTCAAAAATACAATCAAGTACACTAGTGTTTATATCACTTTAAACTTTTGGATTCATGTGTGTGACTGAATTGGACATTCCTCCTTTTTATGTTGTATTGAATTGTACTTTAAATTACAGAATTAAATGCTCAAAGCAGAAACCTTGTCAGTTGCAATGTCACTGAATCAAATGCTGTAAAGATGAAGTAGCCCTGCTGTTATTTCTGTCAAAGCCTTCTGGCTATACTTCACATTTGGTGCCTTTATTTGTTCCTGTATTTCTATTTTGCTAAATAAAATGTTGAAGCAACAGCATACACTGTGAAACACAGCCTGTAAATATAAGCAGTGAACTCAGGCAGAGGTTGAACATATGAAACAAATGCTGCATGATTTGGAATTCTCCCCAATTTAGCAAATAAAAGTAGTAATAATTTCCAAAGAAATACATGAACATGTATATCAAAACTAAACTAGTGGTGTTTTGGCATGTGGGCTATAAAACAGTTATAAAGCAAGGTAATGGAGTCTCAAACTAACATCCCATACCCAAAAGCCTCACAGGAGTTACAGGATTATTTTTGGAGTACTTTCTGGTCTTTCATAGGTCCCTGAGTCTTTTTACCTCCCAGAAACACAATTGTGAGTCATTTATATTTCTGCTTAATGTTATCCTGAATATACACAGAGGTAGTACTACTCAGAATGAGAGAATATCTTGATATTATGTTGCTACTGCATTATATTTTTCTTAGGTTACGAAGTGCTCTTTTAGAAAATGTTCTAAATAATTATGCTTCATTTTGCAAAATAAAAATAGCATATTACATTCAGTTGCTATGATTTTTTTCAAGAGCAGAAGCTATTATGTAGTAGTCAGTGAACAAAGAGCTTTGCAGATGAGCTGATTGCTCTCTTACTTCATTTTTAAGACGTACTTCTACCAGCCCTGGACTGAAGTTTTAAAAACCACTGGTCTGCTTATGACCAAATTTCACTGCCAAATGACCTGAAATTGTACGCCAAAATAATCACGCACACCGTAGGATGCCTCTTCTTGGAGCTTCTTGTGTTTTGTGGGGTTTGGCACTGAAACGCTCTTTTCCTGGCAAATTTATCACGGTCAAATTGGGCAGATTTGGGGGCCATGGCTGCCCCTAAGCTGTGGATTCTGCAAACAACGGTGTTGCACGAGTTTCCCATAGCGTAGCACAATGCATAGTGCGTGCCCTGCAAATTGGCCTAATTGTGTGTTTTACCTGTATATCCCACGACCTTCTGGTAAACAGGTGATTTGCCCAGTCCTTTATACTGTCCTCCTGTCAAGTCAAAAACAACTTGACTGATTCTCAGTGGTCTGGAACTATAGAGGAAGAGTGCCTTACTAACTAAATTGTCCCTTGTGCAGTTTCTCTGTTGCTAACAAGTCGGGACTCCATGTCAGCTATGGTTCTTGCTTGCTAGTGCTAGCATTTTCTCTACGGAAAGCAGGTTTGGGTACCTAAGCCATGCACGTTGCATGGCTTCCAACTGGCAGGCTTCAAAAAAGGTGAAATTTTATTCTCCATAATTATTGTTCTAATTTAACCTGATGTATTTAACTAAATTACAAACAAAGCTTGCAACATGATAGCTTAGTATTTAATCTTTGGTGATGGAAGCTTTTAATATTAAATGACATGGTTTCCAAACTGAGAATTGATCCTTGGTTTATACCATGCAAACAGAACCATCTGGCTACCAGGCAAAATTTACCTCTGCAAGCTAGGTGGAACTTGAATTTTCCAAAATCCTCATTTATGCTAGACTTTTGAGCATTACTCATTAAAAGGCACACTTCCGTTGGAAACACAAGAGTTATTTGTGATTGGACTGGCCGCAACTTCTCCAAGAATCTGTTGAGAGAATTTTTCCCTGGATCACCTGAAATACAGAACAAAGCACCCAAAACCTACAGCAGCACTTTTAAACTCGACCTATTCTTGTTTTCTCAGCACTAACACAAAGTTGTGCTCAGGAAGATCTAAAACAAAGGGATAGCTTAAAAATATTTTCAAGCATGAGAGATGGAACTGAATGCACTCAAAAAGAAAGGAATCACAGAGCAAAACTCCTGCCTACATCTCTCAACCTAGGAAAGTTACTGTGATTCAATTCCTATTCTACAAGCTGGCTCAGCTATGACCTTGACCCCTTTATCTGAAGCTTTAAGAAGTGAATGCATCTAGAGTGGATGTGGCTTTCTGCTGGCCTGGTAAATTAGACATAACCCCCCCAAAATATATTCAGGCACATATTTATATAGATGCAGAAACAGACAGATGGCTGTAACTTAGCCTATGATCAAAAAGCAAAAAAGAAACAGTCTCTAAAAAAAAAAAAAATGTTCTTTTTTAACAATTTCTTCTCCACCATTATTCCTAGCCAATTCTTATTCTATACCTTCAATATTCCACAATCTTCAAATATGATTACAATTTATTAACAGTTAATTGATTCTTAACTTTTTTGCATCTTCTGGCATTCGTAATATCCTGAACAATAATGATATAATCATGGCCTGGAAGCAAAGAAGACAATCTCTAATTAAAAAATTATTTATTTTAAATTTTAAAACTATAACTTCTTCCAATGCGAGATCTTTATTCACTGCTCAGGACACTCTATGGTAGTACGTGTTATTTTTAGTCAAGAAATCCTTTTATATTTGCATGATAATCTGCCAGCTCTTATGCCGTGAAAAAGGACCATAACATCAGCATTTAGTGGCTGCGCTTTGTCTTCATTTAGACGTTTCACCTTTAAATATTTACTTGACAGCCTACTTGAATTCAAATATACCTGCAGTTGGGGAAAATAAAGTGTGCCATATAGCTCAAGCCAGCCATGATTTGTGGAAAATTTACATGAGCAGATTGACATAATTTATGTTCCGAGTTTAACCCAGAGTCAAGAAACAGCAGGTATGAGTCACCCAGTATTTGCCTGCGTGTGGTAATGCTCAGTGCAGAAGACATGATCCCAGAAGGAGTTTTCTCTTTTGATGTTGCTTTTTGACCTCATGGAGTGTGTGAAACTAAATCCTTTATAAAATACAGTGAATCTATAAAGACTTCTGAGTGTATTTTATATATGTCCAGTTGGTGTTTGACAAGCAGACTATATTTCCCTCCCTGTTTAAAAACTGCTGAAAGAGCATACACAACGGAAACTCCGTTGGAGGGGAGCACATCACCCTGTCAAGGGCTGTGTGTATATATTAAGAAAGAAGGCAGCTTTCTGGCAAAAAGTCCCTGGACCAAGTTCTTCATTGCTCCTCCTGCTAACTTTTAAGGGGACACCCCTGGTAGAGCAGCGTTTGCAAGGAGCAAATTCCATGTGCAGCCAGGGATGGACTACCGTAGGGACTGTCTTCTGAGTTCATCATTCTCCTAGTGATATGAGCATCACTTAGCACGTGAGGGTTTCCAAAACCATCTCTCCTCATGCCCGGTTATTGCACATGTTCCTGCCAATGGTCATAGCAGCAAGTGTTTAAGAGGAGACGGATGACTTTCAACATGAATTGTTAATTGATATCCACATTGTGGATACTTTTAGCAATTTTTTGTCTTCCTTCTTTCATTTTTCCTCACCATGAAACTGTTGATAGAGAAGTCAGTGATGACAAGTAATGCCAGGCGAGTTTGTATTTTTACCTCAATTATGATGCACTTTTAATTATTTTTATGTTGAGGAGTGTCAAACACATAATCTGGCATCAAATTTGCAGAAGCATTTTTCAGAGGCTCTAAGGCTTTGGAAACTGGATGCCTAAATATGAATTTAGGTGGCTAGTTTCAACATGTAAATTTGGGAAACGGGGGCAGGTGGCAGGGTATGTATTCTGCTCACAGTGCACAAGCTGAGCTAGCTCAAGGAGCAGAGGAGATGGGGATTACTAAAGTGCATAAGGAATCAGAGGAAGAAGATTATTCATATGCCTATAGACTTGTAATAATAAGTACAGCCTGTTCCTGTTTAAAAAGAAGAATCAGTTGATCTTTTTTTTTTTTTTTTCCCCTGGATGTGTTTGTGAAAATCATAATGTAGGTAATGTCACTGCCGACACAATGCCGGCATCACTCTTTTGTGAGTTCTTCAGACCCAAAGGCACATTAGCATTTCAGTATGTTGCATTCAGATTAGATCTGCAGAATTATTTCTTATTACAGTGAACTAACTAAAGTATCGCCTTGGAGTTTTGAATCCTCCGAACTCGCGGGCTGTTGGCACACCCTGACCGTTTGCTGCTCTGACTTTCATTTTCCACCGCGAGCTGCGCTCGCTTAAGTGCTGTCAAGGTTCTTTCAAAGCGTTTGAATAAAACTCTTCATAAAACAAACAAAAAATCCATTACCAGCAGCCACCAAACGCTGTGGGCTTGACAAACGGCCAACCTGGAAACCTGAAGGATGTTCCCCCGGCTGAAAAGCGTCTCTTGCGAAGGTGCTGTTTACTTTAGCGACGTCTCTGCACGCTGCAGCATCACCCTTTTGGAAGTCCAGGATCAACCAGGCTGCTCGTTAAAGTACAGCATCAATCCCGTGTGTTTTAGAAGGGATTTCTAAATCCAGTGCTGTCAACCTGCTCAAGATCTGAATTCATTATTATAATGATGTTTCAAGTTGCGTTGCCTGAGTCAGACGCCTTGGCCCAACCGAGCTGCTGCTCCGTGCAGCTCCGGCTTAGAGGCACTTGCCACTGAAAGGCTCAGCAGCAGTTGCTCTTATCGCAGCGTGCCCCAGCAGTAGTCACCCACCGCAGTCGCTCTGCCGAAAATTGAAGAGAGGAGCACTGCGATAGGAAAGTCAGAATAAATTCTATATGTATTTAAAGCTGAAATTACAAACCCTCACATACATATGCAGAACTGTAAGATATTGACTAAGTAGATTAGTATTGGAAAGCGCCTTAATAAAAGAAATCTTTGGCAACTTATGTCGAGATGCTGCAGAAACCCACAGGGGTTAAAAACTTTTTAAAATTATTATTTAATAAGTAATAAGTACTTGCTTTGGAAAGCAAGTATTCCCTCCTCACAAGACACACAGCTTAAGGCATTCAGTCTTCACAATAACGCTGTCCTTTCCTTACACAAGGTTGTGTGAGTAATGGTTGGTATCAAGTGCTTTTTAGCAGTGGGACTAACTCAGTGGCCACCGGTCTCCACTGCATTTGCAAACACACATTTCTCTATCAGTACCAGGCTGTGCGTGGGGTTGACTTCTCCCAAGTAACCAGCGATAGGACGCGAGGAAATGGCCTCAAGTTGCGCCAAGGGAGGTTTAGGCTGGATGTTAGGAAAAAATGCTTTACTGAAAGAGTGGTCAGGCCTTGGCACAGGCTGCCCAGGGCAGTGGTGGAGTCCCCATCCCTGGAGGTATTTAAAAGACGTGTAGATGAGGCGCTTGGGGACATGGTTTAGTGGGCATGGGGGGGTTGGGTTGACGGTTGGACTCGATGACCTTAGAGGTCTTTTCCAACCTTAGTGATTCTATGATTCTATGATTCTATGACATTTTCCCTCTTGCTCATTTAAACCTAGGCTCTTCTCTGATTTCTCTTGTAGCACCACTCTCTATCTCAGCTTGCAGACCCTTAAATATTACCATAACACCATTTTAACACTGGCCCTGCAGAAATGAGGCGGTCAAGTTTTGTCTTCAGGTAGGTAAGGATGTAAGCCTGAAGGAGGTTGAAAAGTGGGACTCCGCCGATGCCGCTGCATTTCGGGAACAGAAAACCAGTCACATCTCCAGAGCCAAAACTGCTGTACAAAATTGCACCGCTGTGAAACCCAAACCTGAATGTTAGCAGCAGTTAGGAGTAGGGGAAGTTAATTCAACTTAAATTTAATGCATGCATCTATCTCCCTGCTCTGTCATTGTGCAAAACCAAACTGCAGCCGGCTGAAGTAGAATAAAGAGCCAAATCCCGCCTGCTGTATGCACAGCGCTAGCCTCCTTGAAGGTGGTAGGACTAATGGAGTGAGTAAGGTGAACAGAATGTAGCACAAATATTTTGCTTTGAGTTACTTGCAAATACCATGTCATGAAAGGGGAATTTCACACCTCACTTATTAATATTGTAGCCAAGAAATAAGAAATACATTTGCCTTCAGTGGACTCAGTTTTCCCAATTGCTAGTTCAGCTGAATCTCCCCTAGAACAATATTTATATAGGACCTACAGATGAAGAAATGTCTTATCCAGTCCGGATGTATGAATTTCAAGATGCCTTTAATACCCAAATCAAGCTGTGTGTCTTCACAAAGAAAACTATACTATTTATGATGGCATATATGTGGAATTTAAGGAACCTCGAGATTTGTATGAGGAAGTGAAATGTTGGTAACACCTCTTTTAGTCCTTGGAAGATGGATTGCATGCACAACAGATGTCTTTTCTGTGAAACATTGTTCAAAGGGGCATTGTACTACTGGCCCCCGTTTGATTGCCTCTAGCTATCGCCCTAGTGAACAGGAAAGAGAGGCTGTGAAGCAACTCAAGCATGTATAACCAGTAGTAGATAAGTATTAATGAAACCAAACCTTCCCTCTGCAACATGCAAAAAATAAGCGGGTTTATCATGTTATTTTAATAGGAAACTATCAATTACATTTGGGTTTGGGGCATGCTAGGTAAGACGCTGACATGCCCACACTCTCACGTTTTCTTCCATACATTTTTTTAAGACGTCACAAAAAATGATGTGTCTGTCAGAAAATGGTTTTATCCTCATCCCCCAGAGATAAAAGAATTAAACTTTCCTTTAAGCAGCAATGAAATCTGAAAGTGTAGGAAGAAAGATCCATTTGTTAATAGTATATTTTCCATGTCAAAAGTTGTGTTTAAAAAGTATGTATGTATATATTCAGCCCCACAAACCTTTGCAGATTTTTGTTACCCTGTAGTACATCGAAATATTAACAGAAATGGCCTCTGTCGTTATTTCCTGTTAAAATGCTGTAAGGATGTTCATTCTCCTGCTATTTTAGTGAAAAAGAGAAGATTGTCCTCCTGGAAGGGAAAATGATTCTGTTTAGTTCTGTTAGCTTCCTAAGGAAATCATACATGATAATATTTATTTCTTCTGGGAGACTTTCTAGATGTAAAAGGATGGGGCTTGGCCACTGGGCAGTGATAGAGGGGCAGCGCTGAGTCCAAGCACCATGTTTTATACCACTTGCTATAGTAAAAGTATTCTTTTTCCTGTAGAGCAGCTATTACACAGTGTAGAGAGTAAAGAGACACACAAAGCTCTCTAGCTTACTTCCTGACACTCCTCCCTTCCATTTCAGCCTTTTTCAAATTGTTTTGATGAAAACCTATTTTTTCCTGCTTGCAATTTTTGCAATTTTCAGTACTTGAGAAGGGGCACTAGAGAATAAAATCCTACCAGTTTCATCTACAGATCAGATACAATATTACGAGCTTCTTCATAATATTATAATATTGACCTGGAACACATATTTCTGGGCAAGATTTGTCTCCCCTTAATACCTAAATGATTTCATCTCTTTTTGAACCTTCATGTAAAAATGTAAGGGTTTTAAAGTACTTTGCTGATTCCCTGAATGCAGGTCCCTGGAACCAGTAGTATTCGGCAGCTTTTCCTGGTAAGTGGCAATTTCCAGCACTGAACAATTTGTGAGGTAATTCTGGGCTGAAAGCAACCTCTACTGCCTGAGTCAACATAAAAATTTGACTGATAACACTTATTAAAAGGTAGATTGTCTAGGACTTAATTATATAATGCCCGTCTTTCCTCTTCCCGTTTGCTGTCAATTGTAATATGCTGAATCGTCGGGTTAATGGGGTTTTTTTAAGTCCACTTTGAGGCTTTTGTAGTTTTTCTCATATTTATGCTAGCCTTTTCCCTTAATTATCTGTAAATTATTATTCTTGGCGAGGCTGCACTTTTCCATCGTGAACTGTTTACCTTCCAAACAGGCTTTGCTTCCTCCTTATCTGTGCTGGCTCGTTGATATTTCCTACTCCAGCAGCTCTTTTCCTCCCCACACATTGTGCACGAACCTTCTCCTCCTCGCCAGCCATATCCTCACCTTCACAGCTCACTTCTCTCTCTCTTTCTCTCTCTTTTTCTGAATAACAAGCCGTTTCCTCTCTCATTTCCTCCCACAGAAGATGTTTTTGGTCCTGTTCCCAAAAAATCTCTGGCATTAAATAATGCCCATTCCTGTCTTTCCAGTGGGCAGGCTTCCAGATGTGTCTCATCTGGCCGGCAATCCGGGGGCAGGTCTGGATCAGGAAATCACGTTCATTGCTCCGTTGGCATTCCTGGCATCCCTGGCAGTGGGGACAGGGCTGGTGGTGCTCGTCCCCCCCAGCGACAGGCTCTCCAGTTCACGTTTTCAAATCAATTGCAAGAAGTCTGTTGTGGTATAATATGAAACCAGGGAGTCCTTTTTTTTATTGCAGGTGAAAAGGCTATTAAACTGGGAAGGAAAGTGCTGAGTCAGCTATATTTATGCAGCTAAAATACATTTCTCAATTTATTGAAAGGTAAATGTATTATCCAATTACGTTCATATCCTTAACAAAGTTACAGGTCACTTGGAAATAAGTTCAATGATTCTGGACAAAACCAAGAAAGATCTGTGAAGTGGAGGATTCCTCACAGATAGAGCTAAAGGAAATTGTCTTTGAAAGTGTTTAGCTTTGAAAGAAATTCTGTTTACTCTGCTTCATATTGTTTTAAGCAGTTCTATTTTGGCTCTCATTTAAATGGCCAAAAGGAATTAAAATTTCCTAAAAAGAAATTAGGGAAAGTGCTGTTTTTATGACTTCTAGTTTTGAATTTTTGTTTAAATGGCCATGCTCACAGAAAGCATTTAGCTTTTTTCTCTATTGATTTAAATCTGTTATTTTACTTAATAATACTAATCGACAGTGACGAGGTAAATAAGCAAATAAATAAAGCAAGATCTTACACAGCCCAAAATGCACCTTTAACTTGACTGAAACATTACGCTTACAACGTTAAGCTGTTTTGATCTTCACCTTCAGGATGCTGACAACAGAAGACCTGAGTGTATGAATAAATTATCACCAAGTAGACTTTCCTGTGAACTTCCAGTGCAGCAACCACTCCATCGCAACTAGATCTGTACGTGCTCAGAATAAAATTCAGGGTGATTTGAGTTGGTTCTTCCCCAGCAAAGAAAGGGAACCCTTCACCCTCCCATTTACTTTGGGTAAGGGTGGAGATCCGCTGGGAATGTTTATAGAATCATAGAATCACTAAGGTTGGAAGAAACCTCTAAGATTGATGCCATCCATCAACCCAACCCCCCCATGCCCACTAAACCATGTCCCTAAGCGCCTCATCTACATGTCTTTTAAATCCCTCCAGGGCTGGGGACTCCACCACTGCCCTGGGCAGCCTGTGCCAAGGCCTGACCACTCTTTCAGGAAAGAATTTTCTCCTAATGTCCAAAGGCATCAAGGACAAGAAGTTGTCTCCATTTGCCTAACCCTTAGGCTTTGCCCCACAGACAGCACTCTGCCGTCAGCACCGCTTTTTGTCCCCTGCCCCAGATGTCCCCTGAGAAGCATGCCACCACCCACCCCAGAGCTCACAAGGATCTTCCTCCTCACGCTGCAGGTCCCGCCTGCGCCCAGCAGCCTTTGTGGAATACCATACCCCTAAACTAAAGCATTTCTGAGCAATAATGCAGTTTTAATGGTACCAAGAATTTGTAAAGAAATGTACTGATAAAAGAGTAAATTCATTAGGAGTTTGAGTCAGATTCTACTACGCTAACAGACAGGGGTTTTTTATGAGAAGAGTTGTTGTACTTCCATCATATGGCCAGTGGGCTCTACCCTCCAAGTAGTTAGGCGCTGAATTAATTAATATTTCCTGGAATGAGACTTGGTCCCCAAATACCTTCAGAAGATGGCTGCTTTAACTGAAACAACAAGTTTCAGATATTCCAATTAACAAGAGACCTGAGGTTAAAGCTCATTTATTAAATCTTACAATACTTAAGTCTGAGTTGCAAACAGCTCGTTTTAAGAGATAAAGGAGAAGCAAAGACCGGTCAGGAGGCCAGCTTTGATCCCAGGCTAACTCGTATGGGTTGCACCCCTGTAAAACCAATACACCAGCAAGGTGCATCAGTGACAGCCTGTAACTCAGTGAGACTTTTTTTTTTATTGAAAGAAGAGAAATTACCTCATCACAGTCTACAACTACCTGAAAGGAGGTTGTAGCGAGGTGGGGTTGGTTTCTTCTCGCAGGTAACAAGCAATAGGACGAGAGGAAACAGCCTCAAGTTGTTTAGAGGTTTAGATTGGACATTAGGAAAAAATTTTTCACCAAAAGGGTTGTCAAGCCTTGGAAGAGGCCGCCCAGGGCAGTGGTTGAGTCACCATCCCTGGAGGTATTTAAAAGACATGTAGATGTGGAGCTTAGGGACTTAGTGGTGGACTTGGCAGTGCTGGGTTAGCGGTTGGACTTGACGATCTTAAAGGTCTTTTCCAACCTAAATGATTCTATGATTCTTTGATTCTACATCAGAATGACAAGAGTGATGAGTTCATGTTCCACTACGCGTTTTCTCACAAATAACATGGATTACCTTGTGTAAGTCATTTTTTCTCCCCGCAGTTTTGATGGTAACCTTCCCATGCATAAACCTTAGAAACAGCCTGAGAACCCTGGAACTCACTCTAGAGGTGGGTCAGCTTTGGGCCCATACATTTTCCTGAATGAAGTATCCTATACTTTACTGGGTGTAGTGGCTAACAACTAACAGAATTTCAGCAGGTTAATACAGGCCAGCTGTTATATTCATGCTGGCTCTGGGTTTAAATCTTGAACTAGGAAATACCTCTGGTACCATTTGTAAAAAATTATGAATATTTTTCCATCCTTTTTTGTGGCTTGAGAATTGCACTGAGGACCCTTCATATCCGGATCTCCCGTTACTTTTCTAATTCTTCCTGAAGATCCAGACTTGCAGTCTTCAACATATTATTCACGTGGCTTTAGTGAAGAAGTTGGTTTCACAAAGACTGCAAAATCAGTCCCATGGTGCCTACTGTGTCCTATTATTTCTAGATGAGTTTTGCTTTCTTTTCTTTTTGTTCATAAGCAGGTTTATGTAAAACAAATTATTTAGCATTGCAGATACTAGAATCACTTTTAAGCAGTGCCTTCACTTTCAAAACATGTTTTTTTGGATGCTCAGTTGGTTACCTCAGCATATTTAGGAGGATCTAAGCTAACACTCTACTTAAACTACAGATTGAGAGGCAGTGATTTTCTTATACTTGTCAAAAACTCCTGACTATCAGCATCATTTCCCATAGGACTAGTTAAAATGAGACAACTTCCGTGAAGTTATTTTCCACCTTTACTTTCTAATTACACACAGATCTAGTGTTCTGGCTGCTGTGCACAACTCTCTGGAAGTTGTTGCCCTTGCTTTTGTTTTACACTTTGTAGGACTGGATGCACTCACTTTAAGCATACTGGCCTTTATCTACAGCTGAAGATTGTTTGTGTCTCATCAGCTGTTTAAACATGTATTTCATCTGTAAAAGTCTGCATACCATCCCCTTTTTCCCCTGTGCATTTGATCCACTCTCCTTTAAAGATTATCAAATCCTATGAGCTGTTGGTAAAGAGAGGAAAGAGGAAAGGAGAGACCTTGTCCAAAATCTGTGAACAAGTTATTGAAAGTTCCTTCTACCATTTCAAGCCTATTCCTTCACATGAGGTACCACGTACTCCTCAAGTCTATTATTGCTTTCTGCCTTCTCCGAATTACCCACCAAGTCATTATTTCCCACCGCTTGCTTGTTCCCCCCAGACATCCTTGCACCTATCTCCCTGTGCCGATTCGGGTCTTAATGGACTTACAAACTGCACAGCCGTGAGAGGTTAAGAAGGACCATACTGACTCAAGCGGTGTGCTCTTCCTTCTCCAAGAGCAGCCAGACTCCTACAGAAAGAGTCTGGCAGTGTAAGGAGGGACATCCTTCACCACGTACACACAGGATCCAGTCTCCAGAATCACCTGGGTGACTCTGAGACCTGCATATCTCAACCTTTAATAGCCATTATCAAGTCAATCCCCACCAAATTTATCAAATTCCTCTCTCATTTCCATTACACCTTTGGATTTCACAGTGCTCTGTGGCAATGAGTTCCACAATTTTGTGGTAAAGATAAATAATGTATAATTCAGATGCTTGCGTAGTTTCACTTTAACTAATAGTTTAACTATTTTTTCTTTCTCCTCCCACACAAACAACTCCAAAACTTTCACAGTAAGGTTTTTACAAATATAATTCCAAAGCATTATCACCACCCTTTTACGTGTCATCAAACAAATCTTTTTTGATCCCCTTCGATGTACAAATTGCATGTGAAAAACATTTCTTTGTGTTAAATGTGGTAGGAAAAAAATATTTTAAAACTTTATTGAGCAATTTAAAAAAGGAAAAATCCAAAGACAATAACAAAATGTTTTGGAGGACACATCTGTTTTCCTGTGCTCTAATTCAAGTGTCTGATTCAGATGTCATTTTCTCCATGACAGAGAGAAGATGTAACAGTGGTTGTATGGAAATACCTGGCTGTGTGGCAGTCCCACACACTGCAGGCAATTTCACATGTAAGATCCAAGTTCCCACGACGCCAACACAAACCAACAGCTTTCAAGACTTAGTCTAAAAATGAAAGGTTTGTGTAGGAGCCAAATAGTGATGCATAGAAAACAATGAAATAGTAAGTCATTCCCATTATTACATTTCTAACTCTGGTATCTGCCATACCTCCTGCTCTCGATAAAGGGGAATAAATTCATTATACATAAACTATCTGCAGAAAACTATCCTCTTTTCTGAGGAAAAGAGGAACACTGCCCATTGACTTTAAGGATGCATGAGAACAGGAGACAGATTAAATTGCCTGTTCAGGCCTTGATAGTGCCAAGGCAACCAAAGTTGCATGATGTCTCAAAATAGACAATTTACCTTGAGAGTACTTTCTACAAAATTCTAGGCTGTTTCTACACAATTCTAGGTTTAAGTCATGTCCTACAATAGGCCAATTTTCTCAGCTTTTAGGTATTTTTATTTAATGTTGTTGTGGATATTCTTACTTTTAAAAGTTTTCTTCCTTTTTTGGTCTGTTGGTCTTTGTGCAGCACTGAACTGTGAGAGGTTTAGCATAAAGACAGGAATTTCTCTGTTTGCTGTAAGTTTTCTGCATTGAGTTTCACTGAGAGGCCACTTCTTTACCTTAAGGATTGGCTGTCTCTACACCGTTTATTCTTGTATACATGTTTGTACTTTCTGGTCATCCTCTGCATCTGGATCTTTACGCTTCATAAACTCAGTAAGAGTTTTGCCATTGACTCCAGGGAGAACAAGATCAAGCTTTTACTCATTTTTCCTCTAATCTAATTGATCCTTTCAGTCTCCCCTCACACTGTCACATCAGATCTTCCCAAACTTCTCATTATTTTCACCACAGCTTTGTTGTAATTAGCTACCTCTGTGATTAGTAGAAAAAAATCCTCATTTATATCTTGTGGTGCTTCAGTAATCCAGCCCAGCTGGTTTTAGGGAAGTAGTATCACTTTGCTTTTATTTTGAGCTCTGTCTGAACCCTTTTCCAAGACATTCTGGAGTTTTATTATCATAATTTTAGAGAAGAGAAACTCAGGCATAGAAGACTTATGTGATTGATCCAAAGTTTCTCTGCAAGTCAGCAAATCAAATAGAAGCAAATCCACTGCATGAGGCTTACATCTTCTCTACTCTTGTAGAAACAGGGCTAAGTTTCCTTCAATATTATTCTGCCCCCATTTTATGGATAAAAGGCAAAAACAACACACTTGGCTAAATCAAATAAGTTAATTTACAATTATGTACTAACCTCTGAAACTGGACTCCTTCTCCTCCCACCAAATATACAGTGAGTTTTCCCCTGTGGCACTGTGGCAGCAAGGAATTGTGACAGAAGAAAGCTGTCCTCTAATTTCAGTGTACATTAAAAAATCAAGGAGTGTATTACCATTTTCTGTGTACAAAGATGTGCATAAAGCTTTTGTGTTTAGACTGCATGTATCTTTTTAATCTTAAAATGTAGAAAATATGTATAATATGGGCTCGGGGCAGGAGGTAATGAAGTGCTTGAATTGTAGTGGAATCATTTTCCTTATCACCAACTACAGAGTCATTCCATTAGTTGGCTGCCAGCAAGTCCAATCATGCTAAATCCATGTGTATTAATGGATTTGGAGTAAAGGAATCACAGAAATTCAGATTTCTTCTTTCCTACCCCTTCAGTGATTAGTGTGGATTTAGCACCTGGGAAAACATCCTTTGCTTTACACCCATTTGTCTCAAAGGGCAGCGTGGCACAAAAGATGGGCAGTAAATATTGCTTGGCCGTTTTGAATGGAATATAATTTACAGAAGCATCATGCAGCTCGTGGAAGTTTATTTTTTGCTCGCAAATAGAGCAAATACAGCAAAAGAGGTAACAAGCAGCATCTGCTTGGCAGTTCTGCCCACAGCTCTCTCCGCAGTGACAGACAACACCTGGTAAACCTGTGGCTGATGGCAGCATAACTGGGGACCAGTGCTGGTAGCAGCCATGGGATGCAACGAGTGGGAGCGCAAAGCACGAGCCCTGGGAAAGGGGACTAAGCTGTTTATGATAAATCCACTGCATTGAAGAATTTGAAAGTAACTAAAAATATTTTTAATCAAACCCCAGATGTTGTTCAGTATGGTCCAGGATTACAGTATGTTAGAGATTCATTGACTTGGCCTCCATCCAGTGCCTGAGACAGCGATGTCTGAGCACCGGTACGAGGAATCACCGACTTGGTTTCTCCTAAAAGGGGTTTGCTCCAGCTCCAGTTCCTAAAATTTCTATGAATGTGAGTTACTATCACCAGTATCTCAGAGTTGGAACTAAATGCAAACAGCGTAATGTGTGTTCATTCTTTCCTTTTAAACCACAGCCAGAGGAGAGGTGGGTTTCCCTCCTGTCTCTGCAATAGCTCGGTGATGGGAGAGCCCACCCCATCTGAAGTCTATCTTCTGCCTCTTTTATTCAAAACCCTCCTCCCTGAAAAAGTGCCTTATCTACCATGCAAACCCTTATTCTGAATATTTTCCTCTCTTCTTATTGAAGTGGGTCCATCACCCAGGATAAAACTCATCAAACCAGAGAGTAAGAGGCAAAGTGTGATGAAGAAAGCAAAGAGGAGGAATTAGAGACAGACGAAAGAAGCTCGCCCATTAGGATACTGCCTGGAAAGGATCCTGGTCCTGTCCCTCCTGTAAAGGATAGTTTATTTAGTTTACATGAAACAGTTTTGGGATCACCATAACATAAGCATGAAATTGGCTCCAAGCTCCTCATCACTGTAAAAGCCGAGGAACTTGTGGGCAAAAATGAAAGCAAAGTATTAGTCTCATTAGGAAAATATAACATAATGCAGTACAAAAGTCAAATGCATCTAGCTTCAGCTGAAACATCGGCATCAATTTTAGGACCATCAGTTTGGATTTAAGCACAAAATGTAAATCATAAATTTGCTGATTATGAGAGAATTGTAAACACAAGTACAGAGAGACACTGGCCGGCCACCAAAAATCCCATTCTCCTCCTCACATTGTATTTTTTCAATTTATTTTGGTTTGTCGATTAGATCTTCGCGGATAGCTGCAATGGAGAGATGAAAACTGCAAAAGGGAAGGGGAAGGAGAAGGAGAAGGAAGGAGCAGCATGCTGATAAATGCATTTTTATGGAAGACAAGAAGTGTTTATTTGGAAGTCTTATAGTAGGAAGTAATGCAATGGATTACTGGGAAGGGAAATGGAAAGAGTAATTACAAGAGAATAAAGTCAAAAGGCTTGTAAACACTTTAAGCGCATCCCCAAAGCTGAACAAATTATTTCTATTCTTGTTTAACCTGCCCTTAACACCTCACCATGTTATGGTTGCAGTATCTTCCCATAACCACCCCAAAAAAAATGGCCAGTATCCAGCCTGATTCCACCCTTCTGCAGCTCAAGCTTATAATAATTTTTCTACCCTCTGTGTTCAGGGAGGACAAACCTTGTGCTCTTTTGCACCAGGCTTTTCAGTAGGGGAAGAATGTGAGCGTGTCCCTTGGCAGTCTTCACGTCTATGGGCTGAAGACCCTCGGTTCAGGGCTTTCTTCATGGATCATGTTTCCATGACCTTGTTCTTGCTCCTCTCCTCTGGATGTTCTCCAAAGGCCCTCAGTCATGTCGTGCCTGAAATGAGATAAAGGATGACAGCAGAAGCTTCATTAATGCTAAGTGGAAAGATGGCTTCATGGGAGGGATCCTAGATATTTAAATCATTAGGTCCTTCTCTGAAACCGAATCTCCAAATATTTGAGGTTCACTCACTACAATTCATGACAGCAAATTCAAAGGCTGAAGATAGAAAGCATTTATATGCATGTGTATGTTCTGTCTGATATGCAACATACAGCTGTTCTGTTTTATGTCTGAAATAAGGGGAGAAATTATAACAGAACTACTCCCAGCAAGCATAATGAATTCCCTGACACAGTGGGTTTTTTTCCCTGACAAACAGGAATTTTCTAAAAGATTGTTTATCAGACTTAAAAAAAAAATCAGTCTAATTAATGTTACCAACACAAAAAGTCATGATGTTTGCATGAACTTTGCCAAGCCTGAATAGATCTACTAGTCCATAAAACCAGTTTAGGGGCTCAACAGAGGCCAGTTTAGGACTTTACACAGAGAAGTGTTGCCACGAAGGTAGATGTAAAGCAACAGAGTCCTCTATCGCTGCTGCCTGCTGACCTTGCAGTCTGTTTTTCTTTGCTGCCTATTTATTATTTACATGATCTGTACAGTCTTTTCTGAAGATTTCAAAAGTTTTTGTGACTTCTACCTCCTTAGGGAATTGTTTCTCCATATTTTCTCCTCACGTTGTGACCCATTCTGCTCTCATAAGGTTATTCTTTCATTTCACAGACAGAAATTTTGTTTTGCCTATTTCTGTGAAAACCAAAACATGAAAACCTTTTCTAAGCTGATCACCCTCTCTTTGTGTAGAAAAAAAGTCATTACTTTGTATATCAAAAGGCTTTGATTTTAGTATAGTAACATAGGCGCTGTCACCCAGTAGAGAAGGGAAATTTAAAATTAAATCACAAAAAGTAATATGGGCCCAAACGACCACTGCAATGAAGCTTTCTTGCACTGAGTACAATTCCTCTAGCAATACAGTTGTCCCTGCTTAACTCAGTTTAGGAGGTATTATTTTGAGTGCAGTTAAAACGCTTTCACCTAAATCCAAATTAAGGGTCTCAGTGCTGCAGAACTTTTAAGTGTGCGTCCATCCCACATCAGCATAGCACACAATTCTAAGTGTATGTTTGAGTCTGAGTTTGCACTTGCTTCGTCAAAGAGGTGGTTAACTCATGCCCGTGTTTAAACTGAGGTTCAGTCCTGTGCTTCGTGGAATAACAATATGAAAATTTACAGGCTAAAACAAAGCCCATGGAGTTTTAACAGAAAATTTTCTCTTGACATAACTGTCTTGAGAAATCCTTTATGCACCAAAATATAGTCCCGAAGAGGTGGAAAAATAGCAATAGCTGATGAACATTTTTTTCCAAATGCTATTTTTTTTGTTTCAAATATAGATGTGCTATTGTTTCAGCTACTATCAAATCTGTGTTTTCCATCGTGATAGCATTAAGTGTTAATGTGGGAATAGTTAAAGGAAGCACTTTTGTTTCCACAATTAGAAAGTTCCCAAAGGCAGATATAATCACTGTGGTCTTTTGGGGACGGATGTACAAAACTAGTGAGGTCTGTGGCTTCTCTTGAAGTTGGACTCACAGTATTGCAATAGATCATAGACAATTTATTCTTTTGGCATCCTCTGAGATTCAAGAGAAGTTTTCTAAGCATTGAAAATTATAAGAAAGTAAAATTTCATTCCTAAAATCTCTGTCATTGAAAGTGATTTCCAGGAGTATGGAAAACAAAGTAGTGCACTTACTCCCACTGTCAAATGAGCATATTTCTCCATCACATGAATATCTGACTATGTGAGTATGTAAGTGTCTGAGTATGAATTTCAAAATTCTGATTTTTTAAGAAAAAGTTTTTGTGAGCCAATGAATCGAATATGCTGCTACTTTTGGTTGTTTGGTTTGGTTTGGTTTTCTTTTTTTTTTTTTGCTTTATTCTTAGATGAAGAAGAAAAAGCGTGTGATGCTTAATAACCGAGCAGGGAGGAAAAAGTTTCAAAAGTTTCTCTTGGCTCAGTTTTCCTGCTCAGCTGCAGAGCAGGTAGGGTTCTTCCACACGTGCAGACTGGTCCTTCCCGCAGCGTCCACCCCTTAACCGGGTGTCAGTCCCTCTTAATGAGTGAGATCTGAATGTACAATCCAAGCTTGGCTGACCCTTGGCTTCCTTCGCCATTAAACCATTCAGTTTCATGAAGTGGTGGTGGCTTTGAAATGTGTACCGCTGGTCTTCGGGGAGAGGGGCGAGCTCATCAAACTCATTGCACTCGACAGCCTATTCTAATCGGGAAGTTGAAACGGAGTCTTGCTGCTGAATTGAAATGTCTGTAAATTGCTGTCTAACAACATACAAATAAATAGACATATAAATAACTGATTTGTTCAGGCCCTCCAGTAAATCACTAACATGCCTTAATTTAATTTGCATGCTACTTTTCAGACTTCTCTTGATGAACCTCATCACAGACAGGAATTAAAAGGGATTGTTGGCAGAAGAGAAAAAAAAAAAAAAACAGACTTCTTCAAGCCACTCAAAACGCAGGAAAAAGCTTGAAATTTCATATCTGCAAGGTATGGCTGGTACTCATGCAGTGCTTAATCCAGTCGAAATAAGAAGAGCTCCTGAAAGTTTATTACCACTAAATGTTCTTTAAAAGCATGGGCTTATTACGTCAAGAGGCAGAAGAGGTGGAGATTAAATGAGGCATCTGGTCTCCTGGGTCTCCGAAGTCGAAGGGAAATGCCCTCATCCCATCAACCACTACCAGCAACATACACCCACGCAGAGAAAGAGGCTTTTTATTCTTGAGGTAAATATAGATCCAGTTTTCTCTTCATTGTTCAAAATGTGTGGGATTTTATAGCTTAGTGCTAGACAAGCTCAATACCTGACTGAAATAACCTTAGAGAAAGATACATATTGAGGGCTGAATTCAGACTGCTCTGTGAAAGTACATCTGTTTTATATGAGACACACAATCTGTCTCATTCCAACCTGCATTTCTGGGTCACTTGAGACATTTAAACTGCACTTATAATTAACAGCTATTTTTAAACAGCGAAAAAATAGAGCACTGGTAAGGTACAAAAGCATTAAAATTGCCCCAGTTTTGCTTTTCAATAGGACACACCACTGCAATATGCTTCAAGATCAAAGAGAGCTCAGAAAAAAGAGACAGGCCGATCAGTGGGGATAAATTGTTCCCATTATGATGGTGTAAGAATAGGGTTCTTTCAATTGAAACAATTTAATAACCACATTCATTACATTGGTGTCCACTTGGTTTTATCTGAGCAGTTTTTGCATAACTGGGGAGCAAGTTCAATTGAGCTTATTCTCTAGAAATTAAGATGTGCAGGGTTTGACATTCAGAAATTAGGCACTAATAGTCGGCAAAGCAGTTGTCTTGAGATTCCCCCTGGATGTAGCTGGATCTGCCTACCACTAATTATGTCAAATGCAAATGTATTCTCTAAAAGACACACCAAAAAATTTCATTAGCTCATTTCCAGACAGCTAAGGTTATACCAGAGCAATGACAGCTATCAGAGCACGATCTTTTCCGTGTTTATAAAAGCACTTTGACAAAAGCAGAAGTCAAGCAAGTGCAACACTGCTGTTTGTAAACTTCTTCCTCCACCGCCAACAGCAGAAGTGCTTTTAAGGGCCAGTCTTTAACAGTCCTAAGCAAAACAACTAAGTGGTGTCTCCAGGGTGACATTCCCAGCAACATTTTTATAAGGAACAAGCGAGTCACGGATAGATTTCCTTCTTCCTCCGGTGCTGACTTCAGCAGCAGACACCTATGTTTTAGCAGAGAGGAGAACGCCCTGCCAGGCGCCTCGGCTGAGGATGACTGAGTTTGCCAGTTCTCAGCTGCACGGCAGCGATGCACAGGGTGAAGTGTGGCTTGGCTTGAAATACGACGGGAGTATTAAGAACAAATCTGCACAAATGCTCCTGAGAAGAACCGAATCCAGAGCTTGCAGAGGACGTATAAAGCCCACCTGATCCATTTAGCTGGTAAATGCAACACAGAAGTATTCAAAAGACATTTCCCAATGTACATGGGATCCTTTCTTGTTTTCTTGCTGCTGACACACCGGTGAAGAGTAAAGGACTGTTGAAGCATGCTTTGGGTGGCAACTGCATAATAGCAGCATTTCTTCCCTTTCCTTCCGTCCCCTTCTTTTTTTTATCAGAAGACAAAATGTAAAAACTGCAAAGTTATCCTTGCCTCGGTGAAAGCTTTTAAACGGATGGCTTTTCCAGAAGCAACAGTGCTTCTCTTACTTGGCTATTTCCCCAGATGGGATTTGCAATATAAAACCATACATGGATCCAATATTGAGGAAAGAGAATAGACTTGTACAAATCACTGGAAAGATAAATATGCCATAAAGATCAATAAATAAAAGCTAGTCCCCAAAAAATCAAACTCCGCCATTCCCAGCCAATTAAGACGTTATTTACTGCTTACATGATTGCTAGTTTGACGCTCTCCTTATTCATTTTTACACTATAGGCATTTGTTTTGTTGAAAGATATATAACTGATTTGTAAATAGAAAATGATATAGATAGATTTTATGTCTCGTAAAACTGTTAATCTGTGCTCCATATTAAATATATACTGTAGTATTTTTTTGTATTTAGACACAGCTCTAGTATAATTAAAATAAAGTATGCTGGCTTTATTTTTTCAGTAAGTCGTTTCCAAGCGTAGAGCTCAAATAACAGTGCAACTGCAGCATGAAATGTGGTTATAATAGCCTGAGACCACATTTCCTGAAACTAAAACATGGGAGATAATAGTGTGAAGGTACAAATTAAATGCAAATAAAACAGATTCCCCATTGTTGCTAATCCCTGGATTGGATTTCATTGAGGAAATTAGCTGTAATATTTAACCTCTTTGTATAGTAATCATTGACATATTATCAGTTACATTTTCAGAGTTTACGTAGGAATTATTGCACAGGAATTTGAGAAAGCCACGCATCCACCTTTTACATCCTGAATGAACCTATTCTGTGGTAAACAATATAGCAACGTCTAACACAGAGACAGGCAGTCGGTTGTGATAAAAAAAATAAAGGGATCGTTTGATAATGGATATGCATTTGGTTGCTGCCGCTTGACTTTCTGGACATATCCTAACTTAGACCTTGTCTTACATTAAACAAAAGGTGCACTGGTGCAACTGCCATTTTAAAATTAATTTATCAGTTTAATAAGCTTTTAAGAACACATTTATTTAGATAAAAATCTAGCAAAACTTAGTAACTAACCAAGATCATAAATTAGTGTAAACCCAGAATAAATGTATTTAAAAGTCCATATGGAGCATTTATATCTTTTTAATGAAATAAATGTAAAATAAGTTAGGTAAATGGATGCACATTTTGTACATGGACAGCACTGTAATATTTGAGGAAAGCATCAGGATGTTGAAGAAAGTTAGTCTTATCTCTTTGAGGTTTCATTTAGAACAACTTACATTAACAAATACTTTACCTACAGCATCACAGAACCACGTGATGTGACAAATTTGTAGCATAGCTTGCGACTGTGAGTAGTTTGATGTACAGTCAGAAAATACACTCAAGGGAATTGGGCAAATCGCTTTAGGGAGCCCTCTGTCAAAGATCTGCATACTAATATTTGAATGGGCAATTTTTTTCCTGTGGCCTTTCACACAGAATTCCACAACAAAAAATACTACAGGTTGCACTTTTCTTATGCTTATTTTGACAGAACAAATCACTATTTCATTTCTTCTGGTTGTTAGGATTTTCATGAAATTTGTGTTGTGGTTAGGTCACATCTATGAAATTCTGAAATTTGACTTTGACCTGTTGCTCCAGCTCTAACATGTAGACTCGGTTCTCATATTCACAGACTATAGGAGACAGGTGAATCTTGCAAATACGTGTTTCACCCTTAGCCGAACTAGTGCAAAACCACATGAAATAATGCAAGACCTCATTAGAGTGAAGAAAATATTCTTAGAAGCATTTTAGGGAAAATTTTTCCATTCTCCCTTTCTCTCCCCTTCCTTGAGACACTAAAGATCCCAGATGATTAGGAGCTTAGTGAATTATCCAGTGTTGTGTTTCCACTGACAGAGAAGAAGGAATCTGTTCTAAATCCACTAAAGTCAATGTCTGCTGGCCTCAGCGTGATCAGACCACTCAAGACATCTGCCTCAGTTCATCCGAATATTAGTGTGAACTTTGGTAACTGAGAACAGGCAGTGACTGGTAGATCCCCTTGCACTTTTATTTTACACCACTCCGTATTATATTGTCTGCACCAGCACGGGGACAGCTGACTTGCAAGTTTTAGGTTAGGTCCCACAAAATGGATCTTGTCATATGAGCTCTGGCACAATGTGGTTATGATTATAGGCTTTGACTGACTACGAGATGTTGCCAAATGTTAATTAAGTGTCCACTCTCTCTTCTGTTTCAGAAGACTTTTACTTTAAATGCGGTGCGGATTTCACAATGCAAAAGCATCTGTTTGAAGTGCCTCTAAATTACAGTGAGACTTTTATTTTTGCCTTTCATCTGGAAAGAAGAGCTAACACTATCATCTGAGGTAGGTAGGTGACATACAGAATGATAAATAAAAGCTACTTCTGAAACATCAAGCACTGGCATTCCAGGACATTAAAGATATTATTTGTTGCTCAAGTGATTGCCAGCTAGAGCTTCTGTCTGACTTGCAGACCTACTGCAAGACCTTCCCAAGAAAATCACCGTATCGATGATGCCATTGTTATTCATATGAAGAAAATTCCCCACAGACAGATGAAAGGATGTGAATCCTGCACTCAGCGAAAGCAGAAATAGTGGTTTAGTTGAGGAAAATGGCAGTGCCCAAACAAACAGGGTGTTCTCCTCCCTGAGGAAACGTATCGCAGCAGTCCCGATGCCAGCCAAGATGACAAAGGAAGGACAAGGCTTTGGTCTACCCCAGGGATGTGTGGCTCAGTCTCCTTGTCAGCTCGCTGTCAAAAGCTTCTCGTACACCAGGACAGGTCCCAGACCACTTTGATGACAGAAGTCTATTAAATTACATGAGTTGTAAGCCTCTGTTTCGCTCCTCCGCCCAACTCGGTTTCTGACTGTACTTGTGGGTCTGGCCCAACTCCAAGTCCCATGGACGTCCAACCCACAGCCAAGTTACCCACACGCAGCCGACGGCAGAGGAGCATTAGTCCTAGATGTCATTGCCTCTCAGAAAAATTGCCCTAACATTCCTTGCAACGGCTGTATCTGCACATTTTGTGTCAACTACGGTGTTGGTCTTTTCCCAGATTCCAGAATACCCGGTCACTTTCCAGGTTCACGAGGTAGAGGCCGATGCTTCCTCTTCTTTCTTCTGCTCACTCAGCTCTTCATTCTGTAAGATAGGATGCACTGTGCTTTTTATTGCTGCTTTTATAGAGCGGTTTCTACAGCCTGTTCTGGTAGGTAGTGTTCACGGACTTTTTTTTTAATTAGTGGTAATCATTTACACATTATTTCTACTGTCTGTGGTTGGTGCAATTCGTTGCAGAAGTATCCTTTTTTACATATTCTTTCATACCATCCTTTAAAAATAAGCAGACCTCCATGCCTATGAAGCAGCAAGTGAGGTGTTTTTGAGTGAGTTCAAGCCTAATCTCGCATTTTTACGGCAACCGATAGCGTGAGGCTGAAACTAGTCCATTTGCTGTGAGTGGTGCTGAAAGAGGAAGAGAAGGTGAAGGAACCATGGCCAAAATCACTGATCCAGAAATGATCCAGAAATAAATGGGAAAACATCTGGCAGCTGACTTGGATATTAATCAGTCGATGGGCATACTATGGGATAGGAAAGAACCTGCCACATGCATCATTTAGATGTACCTGACCATAGTGAGGTACAGGTGAAAACAATTTCTCGCTCTGCTTCTAGGTTCACAATCTTTTCCATATCCTTAGCAATTCAGCTGCAATTAGCTAATGAGTTCAAAACTTATTAGGACATGTACACAGCCTTTCCATGACCAAAAAAGCTCTGTTTCTTGGAAGCCAGGGTAGGAAAAAAGCAACAAAGGGGATATTCTTCCTGTTGTGCCTTTATTTTTGTAGGCAGCTGTGGTAGTAATAGAGGCAGGCTGCATCTCCAGCTCTCCCAGAGATGGTTATACCAACCAGCCTCAACTTTACAGGGTAAAGAAACTTTGTTTTAAAAGTCTGTGACTGGAGTTTCGGACTTACGGCAAATACCTGTGTCATCACATCCCTAAAGGCCAAGGAAAGTCAGCCTAAGTCACCTGACAATATATAAAAGACGAGCTAAAAGAAAAGTCTTTTCTTTTAACGTATTTTTTCCTTTTTTTTCCTTCATGTTTTGCTTCTTCCTGATTATCAGAGGTCACAAGTATCTCAGAACAAATCTTTTTGATATTATTACTAGTAGTACCAAACTAACATGGGCTTGCATCTCATTATCCTGATACACATCTCTGCTGAACGCAGGGGAATTTGGCATTTAGATTGTCACTGATCTAGGGACAGAGGTTGTTTATAGAAATGTCTTCTTCACCCCGCAGTGTCAGCTTTGATGTTGTGGCTGTTTGGTTTTTGTTTTATTTCTATATGATTTTGAATGTTTTCAAAT
Source organism: Pelecanoides urinatrix (assembly GCA_013400755.1). Taxonomy (NCBI): domain Eukaryota; kingdom Metazoa; phylum Chordata; class Aves; order Procellariiformes; family Procellariidae; genus Pelecanoides; species Pelecanoides urinatrix. The sequence continues at coordinate 555,800 of VZTQ01015496.1, forward strand.
GATAATTTGAAATTAAGACACCTAAATTAAGGTGTCTTAATTGCTTCAAATGCCATTAACATTATTCTTTCAGTTCAGTCCTGGTGTTACAAAGCATCCACAAGCCTTCTCTAAAGGCAGAAAGGTGTCATAAGAACAACAAATCCCCCAGAGAGGTAGAGTGCACTTACACAGCTTTCCACTGACCATGCCCCCTGCCTATTTATAAGGGAAGTGTTTTTCAGGGAATAAGGATGGAAAACAGCTAGCCCAGCAGTGTAGAGGCATATGAACCAAAAGACTGGCTGTGCATATAGGTGCAGGGTTAAAATAATAAAGTTTTCTCATGTTTTAGAACTTTCAGATGTCCAAACTGTAGACTTCAGTGTGGGATGAAGGACAGAAAAGCTAGTTTTTGGTTAATTAATGAATGAGCAACAGCCTATTCCCAACAACACCGAGCTAAGGACACACTCAGCCAAGGTGCTTCCCACCCACGGCTTGTTGGCAGGGACTGTACCCCGCAGGGGACATATTTAGAGCTGGTCTGCACCCCAGCTTAGACCCTTTCAAGCTTGTCTACCTCCAAGCCCTACTGCAGTCTCCTGTAAATTAGGTGTGCCTGTTACTTGCTGGGGGTCCTTTCGGAAAAGAGAAAAATGAAATGAAACAACTGCTGCACAAAAAGTTGAACCTGTGTGAACAAATAAAAAAGCAGTGGAGCAAGCATCAAGGTGTTGGTCTCAATAAAAATCAGTTATTGAGTTTTCGTTTGTCACAAATAAATCTGTCATAACTAAAACTCACTCTCTTTTTTCTTTTTCTGTTTTACATAGATGTTTCCCCAAAAGGAAGGGACCTTCCGCTGCCGAACAGAAAATCAGTGACACCTGTGTGCGAACTTGAGAAATATTTACCTCCATTTTGGCCAAATACTTATGTATGAATAATGAGGGGACAAACAAGTCCTGCTACCATAGTACTTAAACTCATGGAAAATACATGACTATAATTAACTGTGTTGATATACATGACTGCAGTCAAGCTGCTTCCTATCCTTGCCTTCCTCTTAGGTGTTCGCATTTTTTGCATCTGCCCAGTGCACGGCAAAGGTGAGGTCTTCGAATTTGTGGTTATCCATTAATTTTCATTTCAGAGCTCCTGCCGCTGCCCTTAGTTGTAGCTACACTTCTGAGTTTCCCATCAAAATTCTCTTCAGGGCAAGAAGCAAAAAGAAGTGGGTTTTGTAAAGAAGAGGAGACGTATGCTACAAACACGGGAGGACCATGTAGGATATCTTAATGACCCATTTCTACCTCCTTCCAGCAGACCTTTCCTGCTCCTGCTACAGCATCTGCTAGTTGACCATGCAGTAAGCTAGGAACAACTAAGCCTGGGTGCATAAGATTGGAAAGTGTCATTAGGATTAAGTTCAGCTCACTCCTTTGTTTCTTCAACTGTTTTGCCTGCATTAGCAGTCTCGTACAAAATAAGCATCACTTCTGGTCTTGTCCCTCCTTGGTTTGCTCTCTGGAGTCGGACACACTTTTTCTCTATACAATGGATGCTTTTAAATTTCACCTTCCAAAATCTTTAGTATCTAGAAATCTGATAGCCTCCATCCTTCCCTACCTTTCAATAGTCCAACCACACAATAATATATTATTTAAGTGTAGTTACATTTTCCAGTGATTCTAACATAAATTTGAGCAATACATTTTTAAAACCCTCTCTTTTTTCTCCTGTTTTATGTGTTTTGCTATGCCAAGGTTTGAAGCAGAGTGCTAAGGAGCATGACACCACTCCAGTAAAGCTTCAGTTGTAAACAAGCCCACTGCTTTAACCGTGGGGTAACCAGTGACTGTGTGTTTAAAACTTAGTACGTACAGAGTCAGTGCCAAAATGCTTAGCATCTTGCAAAACTGAGTTGTAGCCCAGTAGTTAGGAAAGTGTCCACTATCTCACTTAATACTGTTAATCAATCATAGATTTGCCAGTCTGGAAGCCATTCTGCATGCATTTCTCTCTTGGGAGACCCTGCCGGCTCCTCTGGCACTGCTGTTTTAGTATTGCCTACAGTGGTTGTGGAAAGGTTAGGTTATACCTTCGGGAAAGGTTACACCTTTGCTCTGAGAAGGTGCCAGGACCAAGAATTATTGTCCAGGTGTCTTGTGGATCAAAGTTACTGAACATCTATCCATCCATCTCCAGGAATGACAATGTTGGGCTTAGAATCGGTGCAAAAAGCTCTCAGGACCTGTGACAATTTTTTTTTTTTTTTTTTTGCTAATCCTGAGGTTTTTAGTGGAACTAGATAGAAGTGGTATTGAACAAATAATGCCAGATAGGCCATTGCATACATGTTGCCACTGTATCTGTGCACGTTGTGTATGTACATCTGCATATTGTACGTACCGTATCTGTAATTGTACTGTAATGTAATTTTTCTCTTACCAGTGCTCATTTTAGGCAGAAACAGTCACTAATTTATATGGCAGACGTGGGTTTTACTCCATTAGGTGGTTTAATATGCTGAGATTGACTCACTCATATGCTGCAGTTTTTCTACCATTATGGACTCTTGGTATTAGCAGTTTTGGATCATTGGTCACCACAGTTAATAGACAGATATCTACTCTTTAAGTTAAAATTCAGAAAATTCTCCTTTTCAGAGCACTTTAAACCAAATTTCAGTTTTACAAGCTATTTTGTTTGTTTAATTAACTTAAGAATTGTTTTCAAAAAGTATTTTACAGGTGCCATTGCATAACAAAGTTGTTTAAAAGTATGGGAAAAATGCAGTACAAGAGAAATGCAAATCTACATAAGCCGCATTGTGACTTAACCCTTTTTGAGCTGAGTATAGCATAAAGGGTTTGACTTTTTTTTTCTCCCCTGCAAATGTATATAGACTGCACACAAACTGAACCCCTCACTTATACTATAGCCTTGGCAATAATGTGTTCAGTTAATCTGCACAATGTAGAGTCATCCCCTCAAAAAAGTAATTCACTTCTTTAAAAACTAGGAGGAAAATAAATATGGTGCAGTAAAATTGTTGAGTAGAGGAATCTATCTGGACATTTCACAAAACATTTCATTATGCTGATAATTCCCAGAAGTGCTCTCAAGAGTGCTTTAAGCTGAGGATTACTGCACTGGATCTGATGGACTTTTTTTGTAGCCCCTTTAAAAGGCAGTGAACCGTTTTTCTATTTTATTTAAATAATGCCCCTTAAAATGGATTTTTAGAGGTATAATAACTCCTTAAGAGTCAGTTATGCTAAACAGTTTCTCTTGATAGAAATGTTGTAAAACTCGTTAACTGCACAATTTCAGATGCCGGCTTGGTGAACACTAACTGACATGTGAATGGCCAGAGTTTGTAAAATAAATTGAAATAGTTGTTGTATCACACAGCTAGCAATGCACAAGCTGTAGGCCACAAGGGGCTCAAACCTGACAGAAAATTACTTCAAGATGAATGAAAAGTGCTTGTTTCTCTTTATTAGTTTTTAGAGAACAATGAAAATGTTGAATTGTTTACAGAAGGGTTGATTAAATGTGGTCAGTAGGGCCATGTCCCTACTGCTAACTGTTAGCCTTCCCAGCCCCCAGCCCCTTCCCTCCACCCCATGCATCTTCTTATAGACTATTATGGTCACACATCTGTGTGTGAAATGTGCTCATTTTGACATTCCTCTGCTGCTCTGAGCTGTTGAGGCCTTTGTTAGGTAAAACACTGTTGTCAAGCCTAACAAGCAGGTCATGCAATTTGCTGGACACTGCAGCAGAGAATAGCCCTGCTATGAATTGCTTCGGCATCTCACAATGCTCGGTTCAATATTGAAATACATATGTATTTTTTCCCTTTGTTCAGCCTTGATACTTTCAATATTTTGAAGAAATACATATTTTTCATTCAAAAAAAAAAAAAAGAAATGGGTTTGACATCACAGCACACTGTTTGTTTTATTCTTTTGTTGTGAGATATATTATGGTGGGAGGGGAAAAAAGAGACTTTAGCTGTCCTTTTTTGACCTAAATTCAGTTTCTGCGTGGTACTAAAGGCACAGAGGGGAGATGCATCGTGCCATACCATATTCTACCAGACTATTTGGTCTGCTCTCAAAGCAATTCAAATTAAGGCCACTTTAGGAGAAGTGGTATTTGCACAAGATGGCAACAACAGAAAATGTCCCTTTGAGGCACTGACTTTAAAAAACAACTTCTTAAAGATCAGGTTCACTTAGCAGCAACCAGGAGCGTAAAAACCACTGGATATGTTACTATGGCTGTTGAACAAAATCGTCTTTTTTTTCTTTCTCCACCCTATTCCATAGCCTTCATCCCTTCCCCCTCTTCCCTAGAAGAAAAATCAACCACTAATGTGCAAGGGTTTGAATGCTATTTGTGGCAATCTGTCACTTTACATAGTGTTCCGCCCTGATGTGAAAGCAGGATTTTCTTTTTTTTCTATCTGCAGAACATGCTTTTCCAGGCCTATTATGTGTATAAACAATGGCATATGTAATTACCTTTCTGGGGTGGCAATTATTTCTCTGCATCAACAACTGAAGTTAAGGCAATCCATCCCACTGCCCCCCACCTCCAAATAAAGGATATCCTAAATATCAAAAAAAAAAAAAAAACAAAAACAAAAAACAACATTTGGGGATCAAATCAAGGCTGCTTATGTCAGCCTGGGAAGGGACAGATACTATCACGGCAGCCTTTAAATGTCAGCATGATCTTTTTTTTCCTAGCAGTAATTGCTTTACATTTTGTTTCAGATTGAGTCATTTCAACCTTTGCCTACAAGCCAGTTTTTGCACCCCACCTCCTTACACTGAAAACTTTTGCACTTTTGCTAGGGCGGATTTCCTTGGCAATCCTGTGGGTAAGAAAATACCATACCTGTCATGTCAAAGCTGTTGCAGGGTGTGAAATGCTGACTTTCTTGTCTTGCTTCAAGCTACCAGAGGTTATGGAGGGTGGTGGGTTAAGAGAGTGAGTGATGAAGGAGAGTTTTTCTTTTCTTTCCCCCATTATGTGTCCATCTTGCTGTGTATGATTACAGTCCTCGGTGTTGCTGAGGAACATCCATGCCTTCAGCTGGACACCCATGGACAGATCTGTTCAATACCACTTCTATCTAGTTTTGCTTAAGCAAAATATCAGTGCAGATACTGCCCAACCATATGTTTACAAAGGCAGTCTAAACTACCTTGTATATCTGAGGGAGCAGAGGGTATGATATCAGGGATAAAATTAAAGTCATACAGCAACGTGCACTTCTTTCTCACTATTGATGCAAATTAAATTTACAGCACACAAAATCTGTTTATGGGAACAACATATGCTTATACTTAAAAGGGTGTCTTGCTCAAATAGGTTTAAGTGAGGACTTTCTTGCGCTAAGACAGTCTTACATATATGCCTAATTCTCAGGAGCTAGGGCCAAACTGAAGGCAATTCTTGTAAGCTCCTTTTGCTCCTGACAATGTTGTCGTCAGTGTACCTAATAAGGTACTCCTAATGCAGATGTGGTTAAGTGAAAGGTGTTTTAATGATGGCTCCTTCATTCTCTTCCACACCCTATGCACCGGGAGGCTAGCTGGTTCCCTCTCCTGCTTAAATGCCCTCCGTGTGTTATATGCTTATACAAATTAAAGAACTAAGGGAGGAATAGGACCAAGAAGAAGCATAAACAAAGCATAAACTCCAAACCTCAGAGCAGTGTCCACTTGTTTATCTGATATATACAGGCATTTTATTGTTCACAGAAGTGTTAACTGCATGCATCCCCGTTTTCTATTTATCTGGCAGAAAAGACACTGCACAGATAGAGGAAAGCAGATGAATAGGTTAAAAATTTCCTTTCCTTCCCTTCTCCTCTCCAGTTCCTCTGCTGAAGGGTCAGTGAGCAGCAAACATACGTAGTTACATGCGGTCTCCAGACCAGGGACAACACTAGCATATTAATTGAACCAAATGCTGCGAGTAGCTTTCCCAAATTTCTATCTGGTGGTGATGTCAGCAGAGGGGAATAAGAATTAGTAGACGTCTTTGGGTTTTGTCTGCCTGGTAATGGATAAAAGAGAAACGAAAATCTACAAAACGGAAATCACAAACAGGTCTTTGAAACCTTTCTTTCTTTTGCTTTCAATAGCTGTGGACATAAATCACAAGAGCCAAGCCAGGGGAAATATTAATCCTGCCACCATGATCTGTCTCTAACTCTCTTCTTCGCCAGTTTGAGTAGGTGGTTTTGGAGTTACCCCAAGTGCTGATTCCATCATTGCTTAGATTGTTAATGAGCTTTCTCCACAAGAAAACATTTTCCTTTGTCTCAGAGACAGTTCTGAGAGCCCCGCTCACCTCTGCATTTGTGCAAATAGTATCTTTACAAGGTTTGAGCTAAGGTTTGTTAAAGGAAGGGGGGAAAAGGGTATGTTGCGAGGTGTTGGCATCACCCTAAGGTGGTGGTACCGAAGCTGGTGTTACTTGCCAGCTAATCTCCAACTACAGTCTTCCTTTTCTAGATCTCCTTTCCTACAAGGATCTCAAAACACTTTGCTTGCATAAATCAAGACCCTAGCCTCAATATGCAATAGAAAAGTATATTAATATACTTGTTTTCAGGTGAATATACTGAAATGCAGAAAAAATAAATGTCATTATCAAAAAATATCAGAGAAGTTGTTGCTACAGCTGGAAATAGAACCATCGGTCCAGACTGCAACTAAATAGATCCCCTCCTTCTCTGTCTCATGCTGTTATGAGTAAGGAGTAATACCCGAAAGTCACTGAGTTATACTGCTCATATGCATTAGTTAGACCTGTTTGCAGGATCAGGAAACAGCTATGAAACCATCCTTCTCTGCAAAAACATGTAAAAAAATATTAATTTTGTTCTGGCTTGTTTTTTGCTAAAAACTTTGATAAGAAAGAGAAGCAAAAAGCTCTTAGAGACTGGAGGAGCTCTGGTTCTGCCCAGCATGTTGTTTACTCTGTAACTGGGAACTTCGGGTTACGTCCCAGCTGACACGATCACTACTGAAGTTTTTAACAGAAACGTCAGTCCAGTCAGGAACTTTTTGTGCAATACACAGCATTGTTAGTAGTCCTGAGTAAGTTTGAGATTACTTCATCTTCCCTAATCCACCCCCTAAAATTGGGAGTGGCTCCAGGTTTTCTTTAGTGATGTTCTTTTCCCACTTAAAGTAGTGTTATGAGGTTTTGCCTGGTGAATAGAGCAAATACGGTTTCTCACTCGTTTTTACAGTTTCAGCTTCTGGAAAACACCACCGATGACTGTAAAGCTGCCTTTCAGTAAGACACCAAGACTTCTCCTATTAGGAAGCCCCTAATAAGCACCCAATTTGGCAGTCACTGAATTCAATCTTATCTGTTCAGATGATGGGTTTTGACGAACTGCGTGAACCTGTCATTAAGGGGAGGACAGGTTATAGTCACTACTCAGGGTGTTACAGCTTTCTTCCTTGTTTATTGCAGATGGGGTAATGTAGCACAAGCAGAGGCAGAGAAGATGAAAGTGAGGTTAGTTAAACACTGAGCTACTTTGTGATTAAAAAGAGTGATAGTATCAGGCCAATAGTTCAAAGGTTCAGTGTAAATATTGTTCATCTGTTTGGCTTTTCAGTTGTGACACTGGTTAGGGGAAAGAACCAAACTTCCATGTAAGACAAACTCTGATTTTACAGAGGAAAGCCACACACATAAAAGTGGCCTCCGTTCCCTGATACAACAACAATTAAAAATTTAAACCTTTGACCTCTGTAAACATTTCTATTTCTGGTTTCCTTTGCCTCTGACCTGCAGGTGCTTTATGTCTTTCCACGGTCCTTTTACTCCAGTTTTCTTATCGGGAATTGCTTACACAGTAATTCAAATCCAATTTCAATATTGACTACTAGGTTGTAAGCTCTGTGTCAAATGCTGGTTCTCTAGCATGTTCTGTTTCCATTAAGAACTTAGGAAAGAGTAAGACGTAGGAAAGGGAAACAAAAAAATATCTAGCAAGTGATGGCAGTGAGTCAATTATGCTTGTGTTGCACGGTCCTCTGAGCTCACATTAAACTCGTATTGCTCCTGGTACTTAAAAAGAAACATTTCTATTAAAAATTAAAACAGGTAAGGAGTGTCTACAGTGCATAACATAATTTTTTTTTTTTTCTTTCAATCTGGCAGCAGATCACAGCTTTGTCCATCTGCACAGAGCATGTGTCCCTCCTGGAATGATTCACCAGCATTCTCTAGGCCAACACTAATTAGCCTTCTTTGGGAGCGGTCTTTACCGGTCTTTGCAGGAAAGCCCTGGCTGAATCACAGAGGTCACTTGGACCCATTATTCAGCCAACTGCGAGGATGGTGCCTGGAGGAGCTGCTTTGGTGATGCTACGTGATGGTGCTTTACTTTGAGCGTGCAACCAGCCGCGGTCAGGTCAAACCCAGAACCACATACATGAAGATATGAGTGTACGGATGCCACTAGAGTGACATAAGGAACAAATTTTTACCTCTAAACTTCAGTATCTCTGCCAGCATGGTCTTAACGGGATGGTAAAGTGTCTCCAGTTAACTCCCTGTGTTGTAAGCTCTTGGACACGGAGAACAAATGTTTTGGTCCTGTGTTTGCACAGCACCTAGCACAGAGGGATGCTGGCCTCTGGCTGCTACGCGGTGTCCCATTTCAAATATTTAAAGCAGCAGATGAACCCCCACTACTCAGCTTGCCAGTATTGCAGAAACCTAATCGCTGACAAAAGTTTGCAGTCCGTAATTAAAAACCTGTTCCGTTGATGGCCTTAATTTCTACTATGGGGAGTAGCCAGGGAAAAGATCCACCACATCACCAGATTGTCTCCCTGCTCTGTTCTGCAGCTTTCTTTTGTAACACGGGTACTCTTGACTATCAAACAGAGTTTATTCTATGAGTTGGTGGGTGTACTCCCGTCTTCTGCTCTTGCAGTCATTTTCTGTCTCCCCAGAAGTGCCTTCAAAGAGAACATCATTCTGCTTCTACGTTACACCCCTCCTAGTGAATGCTCTCTAGTGTGGTCTGAGGGATTTCTCAGATATTTTCTTCTGATCACTCCCATTTTGGTTAAATGTGGGGATTAAAAAAGAAAACTGTTCAGGCTGATGATGACCAATGCATGGAAAGCATTTCATATTCTTCTGTTTAGCAGCATCGATGAAGGTGAGAATGGTATGTCATGGTCTCGTGTGCTGCTTGACAGGTGGCTAGGAAAATAACCTAATATGCTGATATTACTTGTAAGGAGAAATAATTGATTCTGTCAGGTTTGTAAAAAGTGCTCTGCTTTCCTTTCTACCTGGATATTTATTAGTGACCACCCAGGTTATTTGTGTGTCACTGATCTCACCTGAAAACACTGGATTCCTTGGTCTACATCTGCAGTTAAAATGCACTTATATTGACAATAATGCAGAAAAAAATCTATCTGATATTGATTTGAATTTTGTACATTCACATATCAGATGGCCTGGCTGATATTCTTGGGACAGCTCCACTTTCCTGAATTCCTAGACTACATTTCTGCTACCCGTGAGCCAAATGCCACTCTCACTTTTGGAAGTCCTTGTGTGAAAGGAGCAGCAGCAGAACTCTGCCACTTCCCAGAGAGATTCTGTATTAAAACTTTATGTGTTCCCAGAAAGCAGTACCTTCCTTCTCATGTGAAAGTTCAGGTCCTCGTGGTTTCTCATCATGCCAGGCATTAAGAATAATATACCAATACTGAGAGACCACTCCAAGAACTTGGGTCTTGTACCTTTCCTGCCATCTGTCCCAACTGGTGTTTTAAAGACAGTATAACCTATTCATCTGAAATGAATCTAGGTGTAGCACCAGCCAAATAAATATCCAGGAGAATTTTTTGTGTTATTTGAGTAGACAGCCTGATAAGCTGTACTGCATGCTAAGGTTTGTCATGTAAACAACCAGCAAATTTTTACATTAAATTTATGAAGGAAGCAGTGACAATAATTGCTAACCTACTTGTCAGAGAAGGTCTCCAGTCTCACCCATCCCTTTTTTCTTCATTAAAAATGTACTTGGTGTCTCCACCGTCCCTGGATGCCATTTCCAGTTTACGAGGGCAGGGTCGGGGTCTCCTTCAGATACTAAAGTTGTGCCTAATCTTGCCGGGAGCGCAGGCTGGACCCCTGGCAGATCTCCTTGCAAAGCAGTCTGCTCTGCCATCCCCTGCCAGGCTCCCAGCATCGCTGCCCTCTTGATCCATTCCTCGTCAGGGGTGGGAGGCTCAGCATCTCGCTGACACCAGAAGCCACAAAGACAGGTCCTGGTGACAGCGAGAGCGAGGCAGAAATGAGTGCTTCACAGATGATAAAAAAACGCAATTTTATTTAAGAAAATAACCGTTCGTAGTTGGGCCTCTGTCACTTTAAATTTTAATGGTAATAGTAGTACTGGAACTTTAAATTACAGCTTTCAGTGGCTTCACGCTGAATCTCTCAATTACTCTTCGTTACTCCCTCCCTGGACCGTGTGCGCCATGACATTGATATCGCCGTTCAAATCAAAATTCACACCCGGGGGCCAGGCTGCGAGGTATGGATCCTGCCTGGCTCCATCACCGGCAACCCGGCGGACGTACAGGGAGGTGTCGCTCCCAGGTCTGGGCAAATCCTGGTAGCCTGATGCAACAAAATTGCACATTTCTGGCACCGAGACAGTGTCCAGCCCACCCGCTCTCTTCCCACGGGGTGGGCTGGGGGATGCTCCCGCAGGCTCGGCTTTTGGTGCAAGGGGAGGCACCCGGTGCCCGGGAGAGGCAAGGGAACTCTGCTAGAGATTATTGCAATTATTATCGCGGTGGATGTTGAGGTTGGCATTGCACAGAGCTGCCGGAGCAGCTGGAGACAGCAAGGCAATAGGTGTCTCACCCTGGGGTTGCAGAGGGAGCGTGGGGAAAGATTTTCCTTCAAAGACAGCAAAACTGTATACAGAGCTACCCAAGAGGATGGGGAAAAAAGGAAGAAGGGAGAAATTTTCAGCTGTGTTGCATTCTGATGTAAATTGCGCCCATATTGTGGATTTTTGCTGCAGTTGTTACTGCAAGTTCTGTTTTATTATTTAATCTGCCGTTGCGGTATTTGTGCATACCCAGTGCCCAGCCCCTTCACCAGCAGCTCCAGTCCTTAACCTAGAGACAAGCGCAACACTGACAAGGGAAACACTCACTGCCATATAACCTGAAAACACGCTTTTAAACTCTAGAATGAAAGAGGGCCTCAAAAATTATTGCTGTAAAATGGGTTGCGCAAGTAACCAGCTTTGAAAATGCATGGGATTGCTGGAAAGGAAGAATTTCCAGTGGAAACGAAGACCGGTGCCGGTCTGCATCCTACGTTGGTGGGAGCTAGAAGTGGCTGAGCCTGCAGTTTACAATAAGTGGGTGGGAACAAGAGACCACTTTGTCCTTCCAGTAACCCTGTCCGGATAACTGGAAATCTGCATACGGTAGCTTAAAACCAGCTCAGACAGGGCTCCTATCTATTCCCTCTTCTAGCCTGGATGAAAAGCATGAGGATGGAGGTCACATAAACTCACTCTGTTCGTGCAGTTTCAGAGCTATTTGCATAATCCAAGCTTTCATTTTAAACAAATTAAGTGCCTGGCACTTTATGGTTGTGAAGAAACCTCCCAGAGGTGTGAGTGAAGTATGGAGCCACTGAAAGCAAAGTCCACTGCAGGTCGAGTGGGAAATGGCAGTGCAGAGGAATGAATGCTTCATAATGTAAACAGAACTGCAAGAGACGGGAAATTTTTCACATTTTATTAAATCAGACTTTTACAGTAGTTGTTGAAAGCAAAAAACACTGAATTATATTTAGATAATCGTTCCATAAATAATGTGTGTTTTCACAGCAGTCACAAAGTCTGGAATTTATGTGCTAATTACAGACCCCAAATCATCTCTGCACAGATTTGCAATTAAAACTGAAATATTTTCATATACAATGTGAGCCCTGTATTCATAGCAACAGCTAAGAGACATGCTGGTTACAGTTTGCTCAGTAAATCTGAATATTTTATGTTTGAACACAATTGTTTCACTATTGTTGTCCTTACATTTAGTATTTTAAAAGCTGAAAGAGTTTAAAGCCGAGTGCCACATTGTGGATTGCTATTTCTTTCAGAAAAGATATGCTTTATATAGTAATGTATATACTGCAACAATCTAAGGGAACAAACGATTATTGAAAGACATAGAGAAAGCAAAATTCCTGTGTATGGTTATCTTCTTAATAAATATTGTAAAAACACATACTTTTAAAACCCTGCAGTGACAGCAAAGTGCAGGAAGAATGCAAAATTAGGGAGAACGTTGAATAATTCAGTAGCTTGTTATGTGATTAGATCTGATTGGCCCATGCTAAGATGCTGCCCATAAAAATGATTTCCCATGGTAGCATTGGTCTAGGGGTGGGGGGTTTATGATGTCCATAAAATGGGAGAACAAGGCTTACTGGAACTAATAATATCATGGCTGCGCAGAATGATTGATGATCTTTAAAAAGGCCCAGATTGGTTTCATCTTTCTTCAGATTTTATCACTCACTCTTTCTTAGTCACGTGCAATCACTAAGGCCAAGAGAGGTAACAAGTGTTTGATGTATGATACTTGAGCCACTTTTGTCAGAACTGCATTTATTTTAAACTGCTCTTGTATTTGATACTCCCAACATGTAGATGTTCTTTATGTTTATTTTTTCTCCAGCTGATGAGAACAGGCACTCCTGGGGTTGGGTCAAGAGGTAAGCCAAGCTCGTGTTAGAGCAACAGTGCCAAAAATCGCAGTAAAAATTAAACAGATCCTCCTTCTTTGCACTGGGACCATTTCCATTACTGATTAAATGGATAAAAAGCTGCACGGGGCCGACATCTTCTTGGGAGAACCTCATACCCTTTATTATTTGCAGTACGCGCACACCTTTCAGAATGCTACTTACGCTTTTTGGAATATATTATCTGTTTCAATTCACTCTATCCTTCACAATTTGCAGAGAGCCACAAAAGCTCCTTCTATGTCAGAAGAAATTTCAGATGAATAGGGAAAAAAGTACTTAATTTAACCAATTGGGAAAAAAAGGGTCATTTCCACTTATTTCTGAAAGCTTACACATCTCCTCAAATATGACAAATCAAGCCAGATATCTTAATCATTTGTTGGAAACATCCTTATCAGTAACTTATTCATAAAGATTGCAGATGTGTGTGCTGAAAAATGTTTGGCAGGGTCCCAAAGGGAAAAGAAAGAGTATTAAAGGGTTGATCAAATAGCAATGTATTGGAGTCCTGCTCATTTGGAGAACTTTCCGTTACCTCCGTTTCTTCTGGGTGGAAAAACAATAGATAAATCAACAGGACCCCCAGTTTCTGAGACCCGTCACTGATACACGTGCATATGTTTGTATGCATAGGCATGATTACGAGACTGTACGCATACCTGTGCCACACCTGTGTGCTTGTGCGTGGCTATGCGTACGGACACGCGGGTCCTCTCACTCGCGATGATTTGGTCTCCTGTAGAGTTTAATGGTTTTCTGTTTTGACAATTGAAACACTGTCTCAATACTGTTTAACAAAATCAAGAGCGGTTCTTGGCAATTAATTTCTGCCGTCAATAGTATTCTCAAACTGGGCAACTCCCCTTGGAACAGGGAGCCGTAACAGCAAAGCCTCTGCGAGTGAAAGAGCAAGACAATTCATTAGACGACTCTGCAGCAGCTAAAAGTGGCGGGGGATGTCAGCCCGTGCTCCTGTGCTTCAATACTAATGAGAGTCATTGCATATTCATAACCCTAAATACAGTCAGCTTCTGATAAAAACTTTTGTCATCGAAGCTTCACAGCAAGAGCAAAGCATTGCACTCCTCGTGTCGCGGCACTTCCACCAAGCCACTGCGAGAGCAAGATTGATTGTTTTGCAACGCAGCCTGACAGGGAACTAAGAGATACTGCCCCAAGGGTCCCGAAACTAAGCTTAGTTTGATTACAAGGCTCCAAGTAATCAAAGAAACAAAAGAGAGGGGGGAAAATGGGGGGAAGAATGTTGTTTTGTCTTGTTGGTGGGTTTGGGGCTTGGGTTTTTTTATTATTTTTTAAAGATAAAGGAGGCTCTAAAGATCTAGCTTTCCTTATTGAATGTTGAGAGTAATTATCTGTTAGACGTTTAAAACAGTTCATATCAATTTTTATCACGGAGGAGGAAGAACGGCAGGCGCTAGCAAACTTGTTCCCATGTTGTAGGAACACTGCTGCATGTCTTAATAGATACAAATCTCTAAAACTGTATGAAGTTTCACGTCAATATGAGTAGCAAAGATTAGTGAACTCAACCTGTCAGATATTAAAATCAGCTCTGCCAAGTGTTGTGCTACCCAGAATTCACTTCTTGCAGGTTCCTTTTCATTTTTGTTGTCAGCCCCTTCTTCTTCTCATCACTGTTGCTATTTTTATTATTAGTTTTGAGAAACTACCCGTCTGCTCTGCTGGCAGTCAAATCCTGAAGGTGCACAGCTCTGCTAGCCTTTGACCTTGCAATACCTGTCTGCTGGGGCAGCTGTTAGCATCCCCTGGAGTCAAAGAAGAGAAACGTATGTTTCAGCACCCACTTTGAAAAAGCCTTGAGCATTTTCTCACTCATAATGATGTCTTCAGCTGGAATGCCAGCACATTTCCACATCTTTTTGACAGGCAAGCAGACTATAAAATATACATAAAATTAAATAAAACAGGACATTAACACAAAGGTTTCAAAATCTGATTACAGTGCAGGGTTGAAAATTTTTTTTTTTTGCAACAATTATAAAATTGTGCATTTGGGAAAAAAAGAACTGTACGGCTCAAGAGAAATCATGAAGGATTAAGGATGGGGAGGTTTCCCTAAACTGTTAAATATCTCAGTCATATGTATACAGGCTTTGAAAATAGAGAAATCTTGTAGTTATGATTGATTGAGGTAACTGATTATCCACAGATATTTTAAGTGTTGAGACATTAAATTGTCAGCCATATCAGTTTGATTGCAGTAAAACATGAAAACATTGACTTTTGTCTAGTTAGAGAAATTTATTTTTCCCAGAATGACAATCCTTTAAGTAGAAACCAGGCAGCTTGCCAGCTCTCCATGTCATACATTGAAGTTTGCAAATGCAACCCATATTTTCAAATGTTTTTCAAGGTTCAATGAATGGTGCATAGGTCTTTGGCAAATAGTCTTGTAATAAACAGATTTCCATATAGTGCTTCAATCTTCCTTAAGCCTGGTGTAGACTAGTATTTATTCATTACGAATAAATGAATGGCATAGACGGTGGTTTGCATTCAAGGTGTATACATATTCAGAGCTCTTCACTTATGCAAAACATTTCTCTAAAAGAAACAGTAACCCTCCTTGGACTGAAGCTATAGGAACAAGTTTGATTAATATGTTTTACAAGCCTGAAGTAAATGCTCATCATAACTGTCAGCAAGCTGACAGCTTTCAAAAAAGAGCCTTTGTTTCCAGAATGAGTAATTTGTGTGATCTTCTTTAAGATACCACACTCAAAACCTTAGAGGGAGAAGGTGTTACATTCAAGTGAATTCTACTCAAAATGTGATTGCTGTTAAGTCTGCTTTGTATTCCAGATCCTTGATATGCACATAGTATTTGACAGGATAGCGACTTTTTTTTTTTTTATTTGTTGTTCTTGCTTGTCAGAACACCTCATTAGGCAGAGGTGTACTCGATGAGTTTTGTACCCACGTGCACGGGAGAGCCGCCGTTACCCAGTGCCCTGCATCACTTTTGTGCTTGCTTGTGGTTTAGTAGGTAAAGCCCGGGTGTAGAGAATTACAGGATACCTTGAAAACTACATTTGATTGACTGGAAGTGTAAGGAAGTAGACCGAAAGTTGGAGGACCACAGAGGAATGATTGAGCCATACCTTCAGAAGCAAAGGGAACTATTCCCTCTCTTCTGGGGTGTTAAACGTTTCCTTCTAGCTGGAGTAGTAACACCTCTGCCACAAAGAATTACGTAGTGGCATGTTGTGTCTCCAGCATTAACGAGCAAGCACCTCAAGAACATGTCAACTGCTGAAAAATAAAACTGAGGTTACCCATTAGCATGGGAAAATATTTCCTTTCTGACCTCTTCAGGCAAAAAGGTTACTGTACAGCATGAAGCATTAGGTTTGATGACTTTTAGATAGCCAAACTTTGCTCTCAGTTGTATAATTTTGAAGCTGGAAAAGAGCATTCGGTTTAAATAGTCACATAGTTATCTGTTTGTACGAGTAGCCACAGTGAATAATAACAACGCATTAATCCAACCAACCCTTTTAAAAAATCCAGTCAAAATATTTGACTGAATGGCACTGGATTCCAGTTTGATTTCAAGCCAGATAGAAGAATTAATCTTTGTTTCTGTCCATCTATGTGTCCTTCCGTTTTTGATCTGTGGGTCTACATAGAGCAGGGGAGATGCCCTTTGTTGTTTGTCTACTGCCACTCAACTAGTTTTCTCTTTTGGGAGAATCCAAGGCAAGTCAGTCTCAGACTGAGGTCTAGCCACTTGCTTTGCAATCCGACACACTAAATAAAACCTATGTCCAAGCTGTGTCACCTGAGTGACAAAGGTGTCCTTCCCAAAGTGAGGTGAACAAAACTGGATGTGCTCTTACACCCAACAAGACGTGGTTAGTATCACAATATGACACTGATGCCTGTATCATTTATAGATTCAGAGCACCAAAAAAAAACTTATTTAATTGATGGTTGAGTTATTGCTATTCTTGTAAATATGGGATTGCCTGAACACAAGCTAGCTCGCTGCTCCTTACAAGCAGATCTTGCATGGGTCTCCACTGGCACTATTGACATCTGTAGGCTCTGTAGTCTGCTCCCACAGGACAAATCAGGAAAGTCAAGCTCTGTTTCGGGAGCAAACACAGCCCCAGCTTGGGCATGGACAGACAGACGGGTTGCTGTGTAATGTGGGACCCTGCAAGGAGCTGGCAGAGACAGTCAGAGCTCAACAGCCACCTCGGTTGACCCAACAGCCTTCCATTGGCCAAATTAGTTTTACAGCCCCTCAAAGCAACTTATTGACAATAGCTAGCTCTTACCGTCTCCTTCCCAGTCAGCTGTATGGACATGTCCAGAGCAACGCAGCACAGGTGATTATCTATCCTAACCATTTGCTAGTACAATTTTAATTCATCTTCATGCTGCGGGGAGAGAATTGATGCACTACTAATAATAAAATAATACCAGGTTTAATCCAAGGTATGAGTCCATTCCTTCCTATGCACCAATTTATTTCCTTAAACGTTCTTTTTAGATTATCCTTATCATAAGATTTTGGAAAGTCCAGGGGTTTTTTATTCATTGCTCACTTTTACCTGTTTTGCCCTAATTCAGCTCCTTTTTGCAGAAAAGGCGTTGTTTTAGTCCTTTCAGTTTATTATCCTCTAAGTCCTGCATTATTGTCTTCTTTAGAAGAACTCCACAGTTTTCCCAGCACCTAAATGAGTCTGGATTTTCACATCATTTTTTAGAAGAAACTCAAAACTCTTAACAGTGTTAATGCCTTTCAGCCACTAAGAAGGGGGATGGGGGGTGTTATATATTATTATTACTATCTTAAAAAGACAATGTATATTTCCATCTATACATACTGTACTTAATAATTTTCTAGCTTCAGAATTCTGGAGGGAGATCATTCAGTCCTGGTAATTTGCTATTACTGAATCCCTCAAATTGCTCCGTGCTTCTCATGCCATACATCAGCCTGTTAAGACCACATTTTTATTTCCTGTGAAAAGTGACCTTGGAATAGAATTTAGAAACAAAAATACAGTAAAAAAATAGGGGAGCTGATTCACTAGAAAAAGGTTAAGTTTGAGTATTGGTAAGTGTTGACAATGAGGAGATGTCATAAAAACCTATAAATATTTGAGGGCTTTTAACAGTGATCATGGATAAAAAAAAATTACTGACTTTGTCATTAAAATATTTATCCTGATGTATCTATCTTATCGGAGAAAATGAGCTCAGTATTTCAGACACTGTGGTGTGGTAACCGGTGTTAATTTTAAATCTTTAATCACAACCACTACCAGATAGTCAACTGAGATAATGGGGTGAAAACATGAAAAAGAAAATAGAGGGATATATCTGGAGATTTTATTTGAAAGCATAATCCACTGGATTACACTGCAGCATCCCAGATTAATTTGCAGAATCCCCATTAACTAGATAAAACTCCAGTGAAATGTATGGTCAGAAACAGCCCTCCTTTGACGTGGGGATTAATGAAGTGGAGAAAGGAAGAAATGAAGGAAGAGAGAAATTCAACATCCGACCTGGCTGTCCCCTCTCTTTAGCACATGACATTGTCTACACATGTACCACTTGCACTGGTAATTAATTTAATAATATGATATCTGTTCTAGAGATCTCTGGCTATTTTTATTTCTCATAGCTTCTTTGATCTTTTATTCTTAACTGCTCCTGGCCTGTCAGTGTATGCTCTAATCTATTTATGTTACCTGGCAGAGTTTCAACTCTGAAATTTCTTTGAGTTCTTGAGGTCCCGCCTTAACTTTATACTTTCCTAAACTCAAATTAAAACAAATAAAGCTGAAGCAGGATTGTTTCCAACTGCTTCGGGGGAAACATGAAGGCATAGGAGTTATGGCCAGCTTATTCCACATGAATGGCTCTCATTTGGTTATAAACAGAAAGTTCTGTGGAAAGGTAGACCCAAATGAGATTAAACAATCACAATTAAATCTGTGGTAGAGCCATGTAATAGTTTCAAGTGTATTGATTGCAGATTTATTTCCTATTTCACTATTTGCTCTTATATACCTTATATTTGGATGACACCAAGCTGAGTGGTGTGGGTGACACTCCTGAGGGACGGGATGCCATCCAGAGGGACCTGGACACGCTGGAGAAGTGGAACCATGTGAACCTCATGAGGTTTAACCAGGCCAAGTGCAGGGTCCTGCCCCTGGGTCGGGGCAACCCCCGGTATCAGCACAGGCTGGGGATGAAGGGATGGAGCAGCCCTGCCCAGAAGGACTTGGGGTGCTGGTGGAGGAAAAGCTGGACATGGGCCGGCAACGTGCGCTCGCAGCCCCAAGGCCAACCGTGTCCTGGGCTGCATCCCCAGCAGCGTGGGCAGCAGGGCGAGGGGGGGATTCTGCCCCTCTGCTCTGCTCTGGTGAGACCCCCCTGCAGTGCTGCCTCCAGCTCGGGGGTCCTCAGCACAGGACAGACATGGGCCTGTGGGAGCGGGGCCAGAGGAGGCCACCAAAATGATCAGGGGGATGGAACAGCTCTGCTGTGAGGAAAGGCTGAGAGAGTTGGGGTTGTTCAGCCTGGAGAAGAGAAGGCTCCAGGGAGACCTTATTGCGGCCTTTCAATACTTAAAGAGGACCTATAAGAAAGATGGGGACAGACTTTAGTAGAGTCTGTAGTGATATGACAAGGGACAATGGTTTTAAAGTAAAAGAGGGTAGATTCAGACTAGATACAAGGAAGACATTTGTTATGCTGAGGGTGGTGAAAGCCTGGCACAGGTTGCCCAGCGAAGTGGTAGATGCCCCATCCCTGGGAACATTCCAGGTCAGGTTGGACAGGGCTCTGAGCAACCTGATCTAGTTGAAGATGTCCCTGCCCATGGCAGGGGGTTGGACTAGATGAACTTTAAAGGTCCCTTCCAACCCAAACCATTCTATGATTCTATGATTCTATGATTCTATGACTCTATGATTCTACGATTCTATATTTTATTACTCAGTATAAGGGCATACCTTGTGTTACCATCCTTTCCTCCACTTGTCATGACATAATGTTAACTAGATGGTGCTTCAAAAGGGTTAATCACTACCGAACAGCATACTTCTTAATGAAATAGGCATTAGTAAAAGGCCACCCTTTTGATTAATAGTCCTAAAGAGTTTACCTTCTCAATCGCAGCTGGTCCACAGTGACTCGTAACATTACTTGCAGATAGAATCATGGAATCGTAGAATCATAGAATCACTCAGGTTGGAAAAGACCTCTAAGGTCATCGAGTCCAACTGTCAACCCAACCTCCCCATGCCCACTAAACCATGTCCCCAAGCGCCTCATCTACACGTCTTTTAAATCCCTCCAGGGATGGGGACTCCACCACTTCCCTGGGCAGCCTCTTCCAAGGCCTGACCACTCTTCCAGGAAAGAAATTTCTCCTAATGTCCAACCTAAACCTCCCCTGGCACAACTTGAGGCCTTGGCACAACTTGAGATCAGATCCCTCCTCAGGTTTCCACGACCCACTAGTGGCAGCTGGCTTACTGCCGGTAACACCAAACCTGCAGCAGTGCCTGCACTGGTGCTGCGTGTGTCACCAGGAAGTTTGGTCTGTTTTAATTAAAATGGATGCATGGGTTTGGTCATTTTTTCAGAAGGATGTGTTTGAGTTTGTCACATTCTTTTATCCATCAGATTTTCTTACCTTATGTCTGGGAGGGAGGAGGCTGCCTGCTCTCTGCCCATTTTGCTCTTGCACTTTCTAGGGTCATGGTCCTGGTCACCTAAAGGTATACAAGAAGCAGACAATTTCTATGGCCCTCATCTTTTTTTGTGTGTGACTGTTCTATCTAGCCATTGTGTGGCCCTGTATTATCTCGTGGCCATAGGACAAACTGACAGCTTCTCGTAGAAGAAGCTACATGTTCAACAAAGATGAAAAAAAGTACTATGGACATTTTCCAGCAGTGGGAGTGGTTCTCCGGTTTCCATTGTTTAACAATTCTTTTTTTTTTTTCCTTTGAAAATGCAAATCAGCATCATTGTAATTGGAAGATACATTTTTTTTTATTTTGAACAAGAATCAAAATTAAATATTCTACAAATTTAATCTTTTTTCTTTCCCTGAATCTTCAGCAAAAAATTGTGCTAACATTGAAACAGGTAATAAATTTCAGTACTTTCTAACATATATCATTTTCAGTTATTTTTCTACCCTAAATGTCATCAACAGTTTTTATGATATTATTTAAAAAATAAAGCATCCAATTTATCAGACAGGATATCTTTTCCAGGTTTTAAAGCACAAAGAGGAATTTGGAAAAAACTTAGAAAGCCAAGCTGGTATTCTAATTCCTGTAGGATACCTATGTTTTGGGTATAAAGCTGAGAAAGAACAATTATTCTCTCCCATAAACATTTTCTGATTTAGCACCTTGGAATTCTGGCACATTTTAGGTTTCTTACTATTATTATCATACTAATTGTGTGTGCAAATAAAACATATTAAATAACAATTTTCAGAAATAAAAATTTTTTTTTGTTGTTTTTTTTTTTCCCCAGACTTCATAACCTGCTCCAGAAAATCATACAAGCCTTTCCAAGAGCCAGATCTCACCCTCCCCTTCCCTTTGTCTCTGGTGTTACCTTTGCTGAAACAGCCCCACTGCCGATTGATTAATATTTTCTGTGCTACCACTTTGTACCTACAACCAGTGGCACAGCAAACAGAGCAGGTAGGCATGTAAGCCAGTTATCGATTGGCACAGGGAATTTTCTAATTTTCTAATTTTCTAATAGGCAGGTTGTTCATATGGCACTTTATATTTAGTTTGTATTTTTGTAAAGTAAATATTTATATACATTGTTCATGTAATTTATTACATGTGTCCATGTGTGTGAAATATATGAACGTTATTTATGGTCTGTGTCAAAAGGTTATGAACAAATTGAATTTATGGAGAAGGATCACTATTCCCTTGTGATCATGGCAGTACTTGTTTTTCAAGTGTTTCTAAAAAAAAATAGAGACCGGGCTTAGCTTGTTTGGTGCTCACCAAAACCGATGGCTCTTGAGCTCCTGCCAGTGGTTCTTTAAACTAAGCGAGGTTATCTGGCACTAAAACAGACTAGGAGATGTTGCAATGTCAGTTATTAAGAGGAAGAAGCTCCCACCTGCGGACCACGAGTCGCAGCATCACGCATAAGCAGCGTTTCCACTTACAGGAGACAATCACCTGGACATCTGCAGCTCTTCCCTTATCCTCTTGCTCTGCTGCAAGGAGTTCTCCGTGACTGGATGCAGTATCCTGCCACAGATGCTCTGATACTCATGTTTTTGAGAGAAAAAGAGACGTATTCAATTCAGCGAGTATTTTTCTCCTTCTGGTCCAATCTCTGGAGCACATTCTTGAGCCACGTGGGTGAGCTGTTGGGTAATACACAAAGTTACTTGATGGCACAACATAACGTCACTTCCTACGATGAATATTATCACCAATCTAGGGCAGAGAAGCAATAATTTTCTTCCCAAATAATTTTCTTTCCACTCCTTTGGTATGCCAGGAAAATGACAGACCCTCAGCAGACTACCAAACACTATTTTAATAACTCTGATATTCGTCAGTGAAAGGAAATGTGAATGTTACCAACAATTGTGCTTGTTGTACTACATGTCTGGAAAGATAATCTTCATCAAGATATGTACAAAGCCTTTTCTGTGGAATTTCTGGCCCATTCCAATAACTTTGTATTTGCATCAAATCACATTCTGCTACACTTCGTGACAGGTAAAATGTGCTAATACTGTTTTCATGTTAAAAGTTGCTTGCATATTTTCTCTGTATTTTTTTCAACTGAACATCTGCAAGTCTTCTGGAGGACATGCTTGCAGCCTCTTCGTTTGTTACTGCCCTTTTTGGTTACTAAATATATTAAAATGTAGAGGGAAATTATCTATTTCAAAATTACTTCTAAATTATTATATATATAGGATTTTAACAGGATTTTAACATTTGGGCTCTAAAAATTCAGATGCTTTATTATATTTGGACTCATTTATTTTTACAGAAATTTTGAAATGAAGTTAGAATGACTCCTTTTCTTTTATAATCAAGACACGTGCTTTTAACTAGCCTGTAACTCATCTATTGCACGGTAATTACAGATGATGCAACAGCTTAGAGTATTTACATAAACTGTTCAGACGCAGTAAACAATCAGCAAAAACTTTAATAACATCAGATTAAATCTTGACGTTATTAATTCATTTTTAGTCAGTACTTACATGTATAAACATTTGGGGGAGTGATTGCAAAGAGTAGGCGATGACCTCAAGACTTCACCCAGCGCTAATAGATTTAGTCTGAGGTTTCTTCTTTGCTGTTAGACACTAAACGATCCCATCATCAATTAATCTGAATGTTTGCCTTAATATAATTCTTTTGACTGAAGTTTGAATATTTCCTCAAACTAGAGATATTTTAGTTGTTTAATCTCATAGTATTAAACATAACTTGACAATATAGATTATCAAACTTAATGATTTTAACAATCTTAATTTGCTGAAAAATTATAATTACTTCTTTTTTAATCAGAGCTTGAGTTCATGAAGGGGGGGGGTGGAAATTAACTTTCTACATATGGCCAAATCCCTATTTCTCCAATTCAGAGAAAATTCCTGTTCAATGTCTTGCCTGAGTGAGGGATGAATAGGGATTTGACTGTGGTAAATATAGCACACAGAAAAATTATGTCTTTTCCTGTGTTACTATCAAGAAATTTACTGTTCAACATTGTGCTTCATACTAAATTGGCCTTGCCAAAGCATGCTAATGTTTACAAGCTATTGGTACCCAATTTGTCCTATTTGTAAAGAATGGGGCAAAAGCAATTCTTGGTTACTCTCACTCAGCTTTTCTTTTTTTTTTTTAATTTTCCAAAGGTTATGACACCAGGCTGTTTGTATCTCAGCTACCAGACGCATAAATGGTCAAATAAGGAGAAGTAGGTATTTTTTTACTCTGAAGTTTATGTGATAAATTATTATTCATTAATAATCTGTGCACAAGAGCACAGATCTTCCATTGAAGAATATCTGAGATGAGAGATGTGGTTTGATACCACGTCAAAGGAGTTGCTCATCAGAAGGCCCCAAGGATAAGTTTTCTAACAAAAACCTTAAATTTATTTGAGAACCAGTGTCTGTCACCATCCATTTCAGTTATCCCAGAGCTTTACATGGAGGAATTTTATCACAGAAAGTCATTGGTAATTTATAGTATAAATATGAGTTTGATTATGATTTTAAAATTGTTTTTCTTGTCTTTGCTGGGTTTTTTTTTTTTAGCATATGAGGAGTAGATAAAGTCCATACTTGGTTATTTAAATCCAGTTACTCTAACCAGTAAGTCTTCAGACTGCAGGTGGATTGCAAAGGGATTTTGGCGGTGCATTCAACATATTGAGAAAACCCATTTTTCCTGCTAATATTTTCCATTCTAAGTCAGTCTCATGCCAATGTTTGTGGTGACTGTCACAAAAATGCAGGGAACAGGCTGATGAGAGATCCTTTAGAAATCAAACCATATGAAGAATTTTATTAAAATGCATTGTATACTGAGTCCAGTTCTCTATTGTTCCTCCCATTACACAGCCACTGCAATGTGGGTTTGAAATTACCAAAGCTGAACTTTGGTAATTTCTATGTCAACATGGTTATAATGAGTAATGGCTATGTCAACATGGGCAGCTTATCCCACGCTCCAACCCCAAACTGCTTGCAGCCCCACCCAGATGTCTCTTGGACCCTTAAAATGTGAAACCGATGTTTGAGCTGTGGCCCTTTGGGAGCATTGGCCGGTCCTCAAGATCCAAGCCCTTGTACTCTGCGTGGTATCCCCCGGCTGTCAAAAACTGCCAGGACTCAAGTAAATTGCCATTGCTGGGGGACGGTGTATCGCCCTTCCTTCTGGACAAAGAGTTAAACCCTTTGCAAAGAGCCCTCCCCTGGTACCCGAGGTCCTGGCACAAGGCAGCGCATCGCGCTGCTCGGACACGGCGTTTCCCCTGCCCCTTCTTCCCGTGGCTCACGGCTGGCACAGACAGCAAACTAAGCTGCTTTTAGGTAGCACGGTTTTCACAAAAAATTAAGTTCATGTTCTATAACAGTACCTCAGACTAATTTTTTTTTTTCCTAAGAGCATGTCATTTTAAAATACATCATACATACGTTTATATGTAGAAGAGATCATATACATATATAATCTCTTTGACTTAAAAAGTAAGAAATTGAATATATACATATATATGTGTGTGTCTGATCTCTCCTAATTTAAAGGACTATACGAAAGGCTGCTCATCATTTTGCTACGGAGACAGAAGTGGGGGAGAAAGTGGCTTATTAACACCTGGAATATCACCTGCTGTCTGGAGAGCCTCAATCCACACTAGGGATGTAAATTTTGGACACAAATTTCTGCTGTGCAATCCCAGACCTCAAGCTCAATCAGTCAGAGGCATGTCGTGTAGTTTTAGCCAGCATTTTACACCCATTTGGCATCAGTTTAAAGGCCTACACCAGGTGCGGAGCAATAGGGGATTAGTCCCACCGAGCTTAATAAAAACCCAGGGAGGGGAAAAAGTCATAGTTCATTTGTGGAGCCCTGAGATAAGTAATTTTTTATAACTTAAAAATGTTCTGGGATGTGCCAGTATAAAACAAAAGAGCTCCAGTACAGCCAAGAGGAAAGTATACAACACAAATAAAAACATACAGAGACATTTAGAAACAAGCTAAAATTTGTCTTTTACAAACCCCCAAACACACGATCCCCTGTTCTTCCTGCAGCTCACGAGGAAAAGGTGGTTCTGGGTTTCCTCTCCAGATGGAGAGCTCAGCAGCATATTCCCATTCCAGCACTTCTTCCAAAACTGCCGCGTTATCCTGCTTTCTCTAACATCTGCCACAAAATATTTCACACTTGTTCTGTCTCACTCGAGGTACAGGGGGAAAAGGACACCGACACCATCAAAGGTTGTGCCCAACACTGCAACTGACGCTTCCGAAGAAAACCATCCCCACTGCCCTGGCGTCACTTGCGGAAGGGTGTTTGTTCCGTGGACACCGTCCAAGGAACAGCAGCAGCGGTGCAGGTGCTGACACCTCAAATTCGGTGTGAATGGATGGACTCGTGGGATTCCTCTGGCCAACCTTTCCTTTATGATTTTCTCTTTCATGACACATGATGTTTTGAAGATGGAGTGCTGCTGCTGTTGCACACGAGTAGCCTGTGGCAACGGGTGAGGAGGAGGCATTTCCAAGCCTCACACAAGGAAATGCATTAAAAATGTAAACCATGCTAGCTGTCACATATTTGTGTGTTCAGGTGGCTTATTGGGATGTAGCCTATTGTGACACCACAAAATCTGTTACATACATCTGTGGTTGTTTAACGTCATACAGCTTTCATTAAACACATGTTGGACAAGGTTCTCCTACCCTTCCAGATTCAGCTCGGTTCATGTAGACCACAAATCTCAGTCTAGATCCTTCTTTGTCCTACTCCTTGTCAAGAGTGGAAAAGCCTGGAAGTTGTTTTATCCCATCTCAAGTAACGGGATCTCCAAAGGCCCATGGACAATCTTGGAATTGTCACAGCTTTGTGTCTGTCCATGCAGGGGCCAAACTACATACTCCAAAAAGGTTTACATTCAAAATGTTGTGTGACAGAAAAGAAAAGGATATTATAGATGTTGAATGTGCTGTCTGAGACCATCCTCTGTGGCCTGGCCTCCACTGTCAGCACCAGGTGGGAACACTGCAAAAGCAATGCAAGGTGTCTGGGATGCACCTTAGGTGCAGCCTCCTTGAGCTCCTTGAGCCATTAATTCAAGTACGAATTGCAGCAGCCAGTTTAGACCAGACCAGACCAGACCAGACCAGACCAGACCAGACCAGACCGGAATGGAATGGAATGGAATGGAATAGAGTAGAGTAGAGTAGAGTAGAGTAGAGTAGAGTAGAGTAGAGTAGAGTGGAATAGAGTGGAATAGAGTGGAATAGAGTGGAATAGAGTGGAATAGAGTGGAATAGAATAAAAAGAGTATTTCATTTGAAAAGGACCTACAACAATCATCTAGTCCAACTGCCTTACCACTTCAGGGCTGACCAAAACTTAAAGCATGTTATTAAGGGCATTATCCAAAAGCCTCTTAAACACTGAGAGGCCTGGGGCATGGACCACCTCTCTAGTTCTAGTGTTTGACCACTAGAAATACTTCCTAATGTCAAGTCTAAAGCTCCCATGGCGTAGCTGTGAACCATTCCCATGCACCATGTCCCTGGATCCCAGGGAGAAGAGCTCAGCACCTCCCTCTCTACTTCCCCTCCTCAGGAAGCTGTAGAGCGCAATTAGGTCACCCCTCAGCCTCCTTTTCTCCAAACCAGACAAACCCAAAGTCCTCAGCCGCTCCTCATGAGACATGCCTTCCAGCTCTTTCACCAGCTTTGATGCCCAGCTTAGGGTATTCTGCCTGGAGAGCAGGGTCCAAGCTGCAATGCATGGGGTGTATCTCAGACTAGTAGACCTACGTGAACTGTAGACCAAGAAGGACCATATTGGAGCTTGCCATCTCTCATTGGCAGCCCTGTATCTGTCTGTCTAAGGCTGGCTCCTTAAAAATGGACATTGACTTATAGGACCACAACAGAGCTGCTCCAAAGACCAAGGATAAAAAGGCAGTGTTGGGCATGATATGGGAATGGTTAATAATAGATTAAATAAAATAAAACAAGTTGGCCTCATTTGCTCTCCAAAACTGAGACCGTTGTTCACAATAGATTCACCATACTAAGGAACAAATTTCCCAGAGGAGCCCAAGGGCTGTGCTCCTGCCTGCTATTAGTGCTGACCTGCACAATGACCCAACACGTAGAACGGAGCAGCCACACAGCTGCCTGGTGCTGCCCATGTAGACCAGCACCGTGTCCATCCTGGTGGCAGTTATTTACAAATGTCAATGACAGGGAGCGGGTCCACCACAACCACGGATTAACCCTCCACGTTCCAAACTGAGGGTCACGTTCTCTACTCAGGGCTAAAAGACAGTGAGGTGGACATGGAAGGTGTTTTAGGATGCATGAGATAAGTGCTTTAATAAAATATACTGATTTGGGGAAATTAAACTCTGATATTATTCCAATTTTCCTGAAAGATGGCTGTTTCCACATTAACTGTTTCTAGATTTTGAACAAACCTCTATCCCACCAATAGGAAATGTAAGTAGCATTACATTTTCTCTCCACCGTCACATGAAGCAATACAAAAACATAAACTGGTATACCTTTTTACATCAGATATTAGATTTTTCAGTACTTCCACCACCCCACAGAAATTATATTCACACACTACAAAAAATTTCAAACAATGGTAATAGTGGGGGGGGAGGGGGCGTGGTGGAAATATGTTTTTCTTTTTTTTTTCTAACTTGGTGTTAACTTAATGATATGTGACATTGCTATCAGTGCAGCGCAATAAAAATGAAATGGTACCCAATGTGCACAGACACTATGGAAATTTCAAATGACAACAGCAACAACAAAAATTATACTTTCCCTTTCCTATGCCCTTTGCATTAACGTAAGGATATGTGACTTTGCTATCCATGCACTGCAATAAAAATGAAATTGGTGGCCAATGTGCCCAGACAGAGCCTTCAAATAAAACAAGAATAAAATTATACTCCCTTGCATCATGTAAAGGATACATGACACGAGGCACAAATTTCACTTTGCTGCCACATCACAAATAATATGCCAGCTGAGAACCTATATTTCTTTCTCATCTTGAGGGGAAAAAAAAAGTACTTTGGAACAATTTTTTTTTAATTTCTCTTCATTTTATAAACACTAAAAAACATGTTTTAAAACAGTTTCTTATATTAGACTCATATTGTGTTTATACATTTCCTAAATGAATGCTTTTTTGGTAACATGTTTGTGTCTAACGTTACTCATATAAATAAAAATATACAGTCATTTTATGGGATAATAGGCAAACAGACATCTGCATGCAACATTTCCCTCATTAGATGTTATCATGTTAGCATATTTTTATGACTTCACTGCAAAATACAATGTGCTGATTTGAAACCTCCTTAAATATAACTTATTATGTATGTTAACAACCCAAATGCTTTAGTTATGCTTGGAGAATTGTTTAATAAAGGAGTAGTTAACACTGTTGTAGCGTGAGGCAATGTGACCTGGAGGAATATGCCCGCGGTAACTGCAGGAGCAAGAGCAGCAGCTCCTCATCTATGATTATTGAACTCCTGATGGCCACCAGTCCCTTCTTTGAGACGGCAGGGCAGCCGGCTGACTCTCCTTGTTTGCAGCTACTAAACCACACTGCAAATAATTAGGCGTGGTGCCTCAGCACTATTTTTCTACTAAGCAGTTTTCATTATTAACACGAAGAGCCACAGGTTTTATCGAAAATAGCCAGCAGAACAGAGAGCGTGTTGTCCAAAAGACCATGGGTTTTGAGAAAATCTGGGCTATGCTTCAAAACAACACCACTAAGTGAAAGGCAGTGGTCTGGAAGACTCAGAGTAAGGAACTCTCCCAGTTTAATGGGAAGGGGCTCCATCTTTGGGTGCTGCAAACCAGTTGCAGCAATGGTTTAACACAAGCACAACTGTCACGGTTAAAAACCCTCCTTGGAATAGTAGGAAAGGATGGAGAGTTCAGCCACTGGCAACACGGGGCCAAGGAGCCAACAGATGAGGGTATCTGCTGGTTTCAATTCCATCGGGATGCATACGGCCAACAAAGCAGAAATCAAGGAATCAGACGGGTTGACGATCTGTCCGCAAAAATGCACAAATGCACTGCTCGGTTGCTGTCACACCGTGCTACAGAAGTACCAGGCAAGCCAAGCTGCAGAGACCAGAAACTACCGAGGAGGTGATTTACGCGCTGGTCAGTCTGAACAAACTGTCTGTTCTGCTCTGAACATATTTAAAGGCTTTCTACGCCGTGATTGTAAGAACGGAATGAATCCTCCAAACCATTAGTGCTTTCAGCTGGGTTTGATCAAATTGTTACACCCCCCCATGCCCAAGCTCTGAAAGATGAATACATAATTGAGAAATTCTCTCTTCTAAAATATTTCTTAAATCCAACAACAAAAGGGTTTAATCAGAAAGTTACTCCCTTTTCAGGGATAGTTCTGCCATAGCTGTTTGGATAAAATGACTGGAAATCAGAGCTACAGTCATTTAAATAATCTGTTAAAAAGCTATTACGTTTCCCTAATGCTAGTCATTTTTAAATGGCTCTTGGTTTGATTCATGAACAATACATGAACAGTACATGATTCACATGGGCAATTTTTATTAAGCACTTATCCCAAAAAGAATGTCAGACCGGATGAAATCCATTGTATATTGCAGCATTTTATTTTTTTCTCTTTTAAATAGCATGCGTTAAGGTTCAACTTCTCATAGACCAAAGTTGACAGAGAAGTTGGGCCTGCTGCAGGAGGTCAAGGAGCCAACAGAGACCGAAAGATATTATATAGATAATTGTAAAGATCTTGCTGCAGTTCAAGTGCTTTTGAAGTTCCGTAATGACTTTTTGCTATCAGAAACTGTCAGGTTTAATTGAACTCAAAGCTTGCTACTTAATCATGAGATCCATAAGTGTGTAAATATTAGTGCTGCTGCTAAGCAATGAATCGCCTTAGTATTAATTAGAAAAAAAAAAAGCTTTGCACTGCTTTAAGGGCACGGCACACGGTGGGCCACGTGGAGAGGTGCATTGGTGTATTTGCAGGGAGGATCAGGCAACTTCAGGGAATCGGGAGCTTCTGCTTTTAATTCCATTTCTAACTGACTCTGTTTAGGGGTTGGGTAGGTTACTTTCCCTCCATACAACTGTTTCTCTGTTGCCCCAGCCATAAGGTACAGATTGGATAAATTATTACTCACCTGACTGGGATACTGCAAGGACTAAAAATTTCACCATAATCTGAAAATTTCCTATAGTTTAAACTGTTCAAATATTCAAAGTTCAGCATAATGCATAATGTGTGAGCATAAAGGCAGTCACCTAAGGTTTTATAACCCTGGTGGTGAACATACCCATACTTCCTATGCACAGCCAATGTGGGGATGATTTTAAGAGAAGAGTTATTGCTAATTGCCATTTTGAAACGAACAATATATTGCCGGTTGAGCAATATGATCAAAATCCAAAGCATTGTTTCTGCTGTGTTATAAAAGAAGTTGGATTATGTAATTCAGTGCCAAAGTGACTTAGATCTGCTTAAAGAGTTCTAAATTATGGTAAGTATTTAAACTGATAAGCAGAGATTTAATATGGGCCACAATAGGATTAAAGAATAAATATCAGGGTCTTATGTTACCTATTTACAATCACATTTAAAAGTAGAACTACAGCTGTTAGTTATACTCAGGATACGCTTCATACTGGACAGTAGGCAGTGAAGTGACATGTCTACAGAGCCCCTTGCTTGAGCTGAAGAACTCCCGGGACACAATTTTTCAATTTTGCAAATTGTCTAGTCAAAATTCATCCACTTTTCAAAGTTTTGTGGAAACCTTAACACGTATTTTAGCACACAGCACTCTTGCAACTGTACTACCCACCAGATACCAAAGAATTGCCCTGGGGGACAAAAAATGGTGTACTTCTAGGACGTGTTAAATTTTAATGGATCCCAGTTGTACTTCATTTTGGGAAATGATGCTTCTTTTATTGTTGAGTTACTCAGGCCCATAATCAGGTCCCTAATATGTTCAACAAAGCATCAGGATACATGAAATATCTTACCAGATAATCCTCTTTGGAATCCACAGTTCAGTTATTAAGTATTCCTTTCACTAATCTCTGTAATCCTCTGTTGATATAGGTCAGTAAAACAGTGGCTAAACCCCGTATGATAAAACTAAGTCTAGATTTTGCAATCACTCCTTTTGTATTTTTTGTTGTATTTTTCTCAGCTGTTCCTAGTCCTGAAGGGATGTGACGAGCCTTACAGATGTTGCGCATGGCAGCTCCCAGAAACCATGGGGAAGGTCTTTACACCAGTGTGTCAGCCAAGAGTCGAGATCCATCAGCAAAGTTGAGACATATTCAGAAAATGTATGTGAAAGTCAAGACCGGGATTATATGCTGTTTGATAACTGAGATGACATTAGCTCACTAGTGTTCACAACCACTGGATTAGCAATCAGTGTTAAATCTTCACATGCAATGAAAGTTAACAATGCTGGGTTTATATTGTCCCAAAAAAATCATCGAGTCTGTTTTCTCCTTTTGATTACAGTTCATTTAAGGGAAGAACGTTACTGCATGCTTTGAAAATGTTTTATGTGTCTTTGGCTGATAGAACACACAAAACGTTTGAATAGGCCCATTTATTTGAGCAGACGTATTAAATAATACTTTAAATGTGAACATGCGTGTCATAAATTTTGTAGTCTCTTTAAAGTAGGATAAATCTGTGTATTTAAAATAGTCTTTCTTCAAAGCCATCTTTTTTTTTTCAAACAGTCATAAAGGAAACTCTGATTTGTGCTGCATGAACAATGCCAACATCATCATTTTAATGTTATCCATATGGGCTTCTAATAATAGATAAGAGACTACATTTGTATTGTATGTCTTAGAGACATTTAAA
Source organism: Pelecanoides urinatrix (assembly GCA_013400755.1). NCBI lineage: Eukaryota > Metazoa > Chordata > Aves > Procellariiformes > Procellariidae > Pelecanoides > Pelecanoides urinatrix. The sequence continues at coordinate 588,352 of VZTQ01015496.1, forward strand.
ATCTTGATAAGGAAAGGCTGATTTCATTGGCCCCACAGTTAAAGGAAAGCAGACCCTAATTAAAAGAATTCTGTTCTGAATTAACTAGTTTGACATGTGCTAATTGACAGTTCCTGTGAAATGGTTCTAATTAAAGTCAATATGTCTTTTTCAATTAAAAGGAAATTAAGAATATACTAATATACATTAACAACTTAATCTGCCTTCAATATCCCATACATCAGCTGCTTTTTTTCTAATGTTATTGGAGAACCATCTGACATGCATCTTCTACTGTTTGGTTATGGTATCTCATTATTACTCAACAAGAACACAGGCACTGGTGGGTATCCCCTAGAGCAAGACAAGAACTTGCCTACACTCCATGCGTGCAATTCCTTGTCTCTTGCCTGATAAAAAGCAAACTCACCTTTCCACACAGAACAAAAAAAGGCTTTTCTCATGACCGGAGATCTCCTTATAAATTGCATGCTGGTGCAAGTATTGACAATTAGTCAGTGAATTCAAACTTTTAATAGAAGCCTTAGAAGTAACAGTGCACTGCTGGGCTGTTCTTTCATTATTTGGCCCAGGCAAAGGCAGGGTTTTGACTTTTGAGAGACATCTCTCATGTTCTGTTTCAGAAGTGAATGCAGGGCAGAGTTCTCTGGTGGGAATGCTTTTAATTGTATATACAAGAAGAAAATAGAAAACATGCCTGCTTGGTAGAGCAGTGCTGAAAACCATCCCATTGTTGTTGCTGGAAATGTGACGTGGCTGTTTATAGCCACAAAATTAAGTATTCAAATGTGCTTTTGCTACCAATTCCAAGGGTCTACTGCTACTGACTTTACTAACTAAAAAAGCTCCATTAAAAATATCAGGCCCCTTGCCAATAAGATCACTATCTTGAATGTATGGTGAACTATACAGAAGATTAACATCTGCTCATGGGAACTTTGCTATTGATTTTTCATAAGTTTTTTTTTTTGTTTGGGAAATAATAATGAAAAATTCAGCTGATACATTTTGGGGGGAGTAGAGTCACCAGGGGAACAAGTGGAGTAATTGACTTAAAAGGTAATTAGATAGCTTCTTTAAAAAAAAACTGCCTCATATAGGCTGTTAAGAACACAATCTCACTTCTATTATAAATTTTGTATTTCAGGGAACACTACTTCAGCTATGAATATTCACTCTGCTGAATTTATCATAAAGAGAATATATTATCTAGCCAGATTTTACCAAAGCATGGCTTGGCTCCAGCAGTCTATAACATATTTATTTTTTTCAAGTAACTCTTTTAAATCATAACAAAAACATCTATCTTTTTTCAAGAAGATTCAGCAAATAACCATTTACCTGTGACATTATGAGACAAATTAAGTAACAGAGGACAGATTTTTGTAGCTCCAGAAACTGAAGCAAAGGGTTGTTGAGAGTGCAGCTAAGCTTCAGAAACCATACAAAATGCTCTGGGAGGATTTGGTGGTGAGGTGTTATTTTTTACTTTTGTTTGATCTTGTTAGCTTTCCTAGTATTTCTTGAAATTTATATTTGTTTTAAGAAGCAATGAATATGAAATCTGGTCACACAGTCTGGAAATTTTTTGCAAAACCAAATGTCAATGAAAGGTTTAAAACTTTGTCCCAGAGCATCTACTACACAGCTTAAAATGCCTCATCTTAAAGCTAAAAACAACTTTCATGATCAACCCTCTTAAAAACCATGTAGACTACTTCCACAAAGTTTTGGTCCTAGCAAGTTACTTGGTTTGAGCATCTTGATTCTCAGTCTGGACAAAGCTTTTGGGCTAGTCATTGTGAGACCAAGGGCTTCAGAAAGTTTTTTAAGCCTTGCATGTGCTGCTGGTGGGTCCCTGCAATTCTAAAGGAAGATTTTTAAGGGGAAAAGAATTCAGAAAACCTGAAATAAAGAAAAGGAGCAGCTGAGATACAGACCTTGAAAAGTGACTGTTTGGTTCTGCCAAATGGAGTCAAATGCCCAACGCCCTTTGAGGACCTGTGATAAAGGACCTGATGTGTTATTTCAATATAAAAACTCTATTTGATCAAATCAGGAGCTAAGCTAATCAGGTCCCAGAGACATCTTTGTCCAAAGGAAAAACAGTCATACACATACAACAGAAACTCAATTCGTATCTTAATTTTTTCTGCTATTTTAAATGTAAAAAGCTCCCACAGCAAACTGGACTGGAATCTTTGATGCTATAGCTTTGTATCCATGGTATCCTTTTAATATCTCATTATCTAAGCTGGGGACAGGATTTTCAAAGATCATTTATATGTGTGCCTAGGACCATATATGACTCTCAGATGCCACTCTTTTCTCAGCATCAGATTTTTAACCGCTGCCTCAGTATGGTGCTGGTACAGATGCACCACTGAAGTAAGACGTTAAACATGTCTCTAAATCAGTAAATAAACAAATCTCTGGGAGAGAGCAGAAATTCTGACTACTTGTATTCATTAAAATTCCATGGTACTTTGCACAAGAGGAATGCTAATCCCGGAGCCTAAACTGAGACCCAATCCCACAGGCCCTTAAAATGTGCTTAAAATAGAGTAAGACTACTTGCAAGGTTCAGTTGATGGACCTAGGTGACTGCAGCTCAACAGTATTCTGCCTGTCTGAATGCTGCTTGTTTTTCCACTGGCTGCATTATTCTTTCTTCTCTCACCTCCTTTCACTGTGGCTTTGCTGTAAACTGCTAGGAACTTATTTCACATATTCCATATTTCAGCTGCATTTCATGCACAAGTGAGAGGATGAGGATACTGGTATGTGAAGCGTTCAGAAAATTATTTTCCTCTTACTCTCCTTGCTAAGCTTGTTTCAGTATTTCAACCCCTTGGTCTAAAATTGGGGAGAAAGGGAGAAAGAGGATGGGACATAATTTAGAAAACAGTTGGTTTGAATCTGGAAACACTTATGAATGAATTTCACTTGACTCATAAAAGTAGTCATATTGATTTGAAAAAGCCACTGTTTGCTGGAACATGTCAGTGTAGTGCATTTCCAGGACATGTAAGAATCTTCTTCTCATAATGCAAACATTTAGAGTGAGGTCGGTGCTGGTGGCTCTGGAGTACTCCTTGCTCACACAAGTAGTCTCAAAAGACAGGGAGACAGGTAGTAAGAGAACCTCCTTGTCCAGGTAAAGATCCTGCTTTATATAAGTCCTTTATTATTAAATAAACACTACCAACACTCTTACGGGGGAAAAAAAATCACTGCATGAATCAGAGTAGTAAATTTGTGAGTTACCTTCCTGTGGATGAAGATTTAGATGGTTTTTGGTGGAGTCTGACAGCCTGAAAGTCAAAAACACAATAAGACCCAAACAAAAAAAAAACACCCAACAGTTCCTATGAACCTTCCAGAACGCAGCTATCTTTGTCTCTGTATAAATAATTAGTGAAGCAGTCGTTCTGTTTATATCCAGCCTAGCTAGATAGAGCTGTTTGTGTGGGGAAGGAACTGCTGTGTTCTCGAAGCAAGCCAAGCACATCCTATAAATTCTAGAGTCCAAGAAAAAATTTATCTTGGCAACAGGTCTGCTCAAGAAATCAGCATGTGGGGCATGGGATGCTGCGGTCCATGTAAAAACCTCTGGTTAGCAAGTTTTTTCTCCTCAAGCATCTGTCCTTCTTACCACTTTCCCTTCTTCCCCCCTCCCCTTTCACAGCACTTACTCTATATAGTCACATTTTCCTAGCCGTGAATGCTGTGCAAGTTATACATCCTCTTAATACATACATTATGGAATGTGTTTGTTTTTGCTGTTAGGACAGATAAACATATTTTCAACATGGATTTGCTCATGAGCTGAAAAACAAAGTCATGTGGGGTGTTTTTAATATCTTGTTGGCTTCACTATTGAGAAGATTTGGCCCCAGGCAGCCTTCATTTACATACCATGCCCCACATCTTTTCTATTATTGTTAATTGAATATTCACATTTCAGTGTTCCTGATCCTGACCCCTATTTGTTTCACATATTCTTTTGTTCTCAGTGACATTAATTTTTCTGGCATTATTATTAATATTATCATGCAAATAATTATTTTGTTAAAGTCATCCCCTTCATTGACAGCGAAAATGGCTTAAAATTGGTAAGGTGTCTGTCTCCCCCCTGTTTCGTACAGACAGGTAGATTAGTACAGAAAATAACCACAGTGAAGGAGATGTACCAGTTTCCATTTTAAGCTCCTATATTTAAGTATTCAAATTTTTCAAACCTTTGCATTTCGGGCTAAGCTTTGTGGCGTTCACCTTTGCTCCAAAGTGTCTTTTTTAAATGAAAGCAAGAAGTTAACTAGAAAGATATACTTTTTTTTAACCGTAACAAAAATTTCATCCAAAACAACTAGCTGTAGATAGTTGATATATGGCATGGAGCAACTTTCTAAGAATCTTTCCTTCCACTACAACAGAGAAATCTAATTTGAACTGTGCCTTGATCCAGATTTTGACGGCTGTGTTCAGATCACATTGAATGCACAGCCAGGGAAGACTGTGCTGAACTCGTGCAGGGGTGAGACGGTTGCCGAATGGAAGATGAACAGAAGTGGTAGCAGGTAAGGAAGCCTGTACCTGTCTCGATTACCCTCTGCAGCGTGTTCGAAGGATCAGAAGAGCTCCTTGTAAATGCACCAAGGAGCAATCCCACTGGGATGCCCTTCAAAGTCTTCTGCAGCGCCTGGTAGGTATCAAAGTCACCATCCAAAATAGGCAATGGATTGGATTCATACTACCTGAAACGATGGTTTATTCAACCTTTGCACCTTTGTGGGCAGCAACGTGACTTTCCATGAGCCGAGGAGATGCAGAAAGCATTCGGTTCTGCACGGATTCATTCTGAGACCTTCCAGTCCTGCTCTAACCCGGACAACCAGTTGTAGACACGTAGCACACCAGCGTTACTTTATGAGCCAAGAGACTCTCAAGCCCCAAAGCAAAGTTTTTCTTCTAGGTCCTCCACCATTTTTGCTTACACTCAGGGAAGGCATATTTAAAAACTGAAACTGTACCTGCGTATGGACTTCATGATAGTGTGCTTAACAGTTGGTAATCAACAAAGCTTATGCTGGTGTTCATGCCTTGGAAAATAATGGTCAGGTAAAGTCACTAAAGATCATCTCATGTGCAATATGACAGGACACCTTTATTCATGTCAAGCCCCAGTCTTTCCACTTGTAATGCATTCCTGACTGCTATACTTATGCACATTTATGCAACAGGGTCCATGTAGGTGCATCCATCTATCTGTATGCCATATATTAAAGGAGTGAGATGTCTGATACATCTGTAAAAAGAGAACATGCTGAAGTGCTGCAGAGATCAGTGAATGTGCCAGGCAGAGTCCAGTAAAAGTCTATGAAAAGTACCCTGTAGAGAGTACTCGCACTTCTGTTCACAGGTAATATTAAAATGGATAGCAGTGAAAGCAGACTGGCAGTGTAAAGCTCTCTAAAATGCAAATTAAATTTCCACTATCACAGAAATTGCACCTCTGTGTAATGGTCTCTTAAATTTTTGGGGTGGTTAATTTGCCTTCCATACCCAGAAGGGAGATGATGTTGGTGGCTGAGATGGAAAAAATACGCTGTAGATTTCAGGCACAACTGTGTTTTGGAGGTCGGTGGGACAGTTTCCACAGACTTCAAAGGGTGTTGGCTCAACACCCACCATACTGCAAGAGCAGATCCCCCTGCAATAGGAGAGCAGTCAGAGCCGGCCTCTAAGTACCAATATCTCCAAATCTAAAGCTAGAAATCTCATCTCCAGCACCAAAATATAGCTGTTTTTTGTGGTCACATCCATCTTTTTGTGAACTGAGCAGCATTCATAAGAACTCATTATTTCTGAAAACAGGCACCTAACTCCTAGGATAGCACATACACAAGCAAGTTTCGAAATGTCAGTGTAAGGCAGCAAAGACAAAGAAAAACAAGCATGCAAAAATTCAAGGGGAGGAATCAGTGTCCTGGAAGGATCATTGTTTCTGTAGGCATTGCCATTCTGCTGGTGTAGTCCACCTCAGATGCACTAAATACTGCTTGTTCTCTAACCTTTGTGTGATGCTTGTCTGTCTTCTTAAAGATGTGGGAATACTGTAAGAATAGTATACTTTCTTTGGTGGAGAAACATCACACATCTATGAAGCTAAAAGTTAATATAATCTCAAAGACATCGGATTAAATATTGCCGTGGAGCTTCGTCATGTTCTTGTTTGGGTAGTTGAGTTAACTGTCATGGCCTTGATCCATGAAATGCCTTCCCAAGCCAAAAAAGCAGCCCACTGACATCAGTTAAGTATGCGTCTGTCTATGCACAGATCAGATTGCAAGACTGGAGCCCTGAAATGGTCTTAAAACAAGGCCAGATGATGGTCTTACATGAGACCTCTTACTCAGCCCAGTTGAAATCAATGGGGTTGTTGGATGAAAAAAAAAATTGTTCACAATTGAGAATCAGGAATTTCCAGTCTGACCTTTCACGTTCCCCATGGTTTGTGTATAAGCTTATTGAAAATGCAATGTAATTTTGTATTTTATAGTTTGAATCATATAGAATCAGCATAATTTATGCAGGATCCCACATGCCTGTTAAGTTGTCAAAATGCTTTTCATGAGGAGAAAGTGAATATAAAGACAGATCTGAGATATCTATATGTGTATGCGTGCAACGAGCAGACCAAATTTACTGAGAATAACTTACTGGAAAGAAACTCTCTAGCTGTGACATTTTACACCAGTTTTCAGAACACAAGAGGACAATTTTTATACCTATCAATAATTAAGAAGGTTTTTGAAATTCATTTCATTCCTTTTCCTGTTTTTCAGTAAACAGAAAACTGCAGTTTGCTGGGATGACGGGGAAGCATTATCCTGCAGTTTCTAAAAGGCCAAGCTCAGCGGTGTAAAACGACACAGGAGCGTGTAGAGGAGTTATGTTTGAGAGTGTGCAGCGAGCCGAGTGTGTGTCAGGAATGCCCAAGCAGGAACCGGCTTGGGCTGCAAGCAGAAACGTTATGTTGTGTTTGTTTAGGCTGGTGAAAGGTGAGCCCTCCCAGCCCTTTCATCACCACGGCCATGATTAAAACATCGCCTGCCCGGGACTGAGCGCAAGGTGTGCGGCTCCGCAGGCAGCTGCCCATCTCTCAGCTAGCTGGTTTGCAGGTTGAGAGAGGACGCGTCCCTGTTTTCAGCGTGTGGGCGAAAGATCATGCTCTGGCAAATTAAACTGGAATGAAAACCAAGTTCTTTTCTCTCTGTTTATATTACAGCTTCCTCCTTATCTCTGCATATACCCCACAAGTGACAGCTCCCAGATCTGGGATAGCCCTTGTGTCGAAGTCTTGTTTCTCACCGCGGCACAGAGTACGTGCTTGCGTGTTTTGTTCTTGTTTCTTGAGAAACGACCTATTTATTGCCTCTGTATTTGAAGCGTACATGCATATATTCAAGCAAGAGCCAATGTACATTCATTGATGAAACGTAAATCCCACTCTACATAGTCTATGGAAAACATCTGCCGATTTTAATTAAACTCATGCATTGCAACCAGGGCTAGAGCCAAAATCTTTTAAAGAGTAGTGAAAAAGTGGCAGACAGAGGTGTGCGGCAGAGCTGTAGCCTACCAAATGAAAATGTCCTAAGAGCCTGTATACAAAGTACATCCATGAGCAATTGCATTTGTACAGTCCAAATTGTACATGATGAAGAAAGTACTCAGGGTTTTTGAAGAATATCTTTTTCAACCTTTTGCCAACGTGTTGTCTACAAGTATCTTTGTTTATTTTATGTACCTGCTATTTGGCATGGGATGATCTGCACAGCTTATCTTGGCAATAAAGATTAAAAAAAATAATAATAAAAGAAACAAGTTCAAAAAATAATACTGATCTCCAACTAATTTTTAAGATTTGCACCAAACAAAATGGCAAAGTAAGGAAGCAGAGCACAATGTTTTAGCGTCAGTGCTAGAATATGGATGCATGTGAAGTATACATTATTATTATAGAGTCTTGTGATCCTTCTCTGTGTTTCTCTTTGCAGCCATAAGATGAGGGGGTGATCACCAGTGGGAAATGAACAGTCACTGCAGTATCAGATTGGGCTGGAATCTGTCATACTTGGAAACCAGTGTGAATAGCGTGGTCTTACACCCAGAATAAGAAAGGAACATTGAAGTTCTGATTGGGTAAAATGGTCCCCAGATAAGAATAAAGCAAGACCACTCAGTTCTTGGCATGTATTTAAATGTATTTTGACAGTTCACATAGCTTAAGGTAATACATCTTAAAATTTTGCTGCTATGTTTCTGTTTGTTTGTTTGTTTAAAAAAAACCAAATTTTAAAAAATCTGGATATTTATTAATTGCTCAGGACTCTTTCTAAATATTCAATGACTTATTAGTGGTAATTTACAGTAAATCCAGTCTTACAAAGCCATGGTCCTCATGATCTCAGTCCTTTGTAATGTATGCCCTTTGTTGTAAGTTATTCCGATGGAGGAGGCACAGCCCTTTCCAGAACGCACCACACACAAACAAGCCCTAGCACAACTTATTTTAGGCCAATATATTAAGTACCTTTTTACTGATACCAGATTTGAGCTAAGATAATATTTGTTAGTATAGGAAGAGGTTGTAATGGTTTAATCTAGAAAAATAATTATACTTGATTGAGGTACAGTTCTTTCAAAAGAGGTTAATGATATATTCCCTTTTTTTTCCCCTCCAAAGTGACAAATTATAAAGTCAATTAATCAAAGTAGAAGTTAGGGTCACCTTGACACATACTTTTCTGCCAGCCTTGTTGATGTCAACAGATGAGTACAGTGACTGTAGACCACCAGGTGATCCACAGGGCAGGTCAGAGATGCGCATTTTATTCTAAATTCCCTGTACGGTGTTGGCTGTTGGAGTGCTAGACTGGTCTTTGTGATCTTGTCACACAATAGACTTTTTAGTCAGGGCTAACCTTTCTTGTAAGGAAACCATAGTTTTAGTAACAATGGTTGAGCGCTTTCCTCTTTATATGCCTTTTGTGGCCATATTGATTTGAGGCATTTGTGACCTTAGCTGCTTGAGACAAAAGACATAATGTCCAAATTAAGAAACTTGCAGATTTTACTTGGAAAGCTTCCCCCACTTGCATCAAAGCGAAGTTTGCACTTGGCACCAGCAGGGCCATAATTTCACCTGTATTTGCCATTATTGACCCTGCCAGTGATGTATAACCTTGATGTGTAGAAACAGTTAAAGTCAGGTTTTCTCCCCAGAACGCATGTGCATATGGCAAAAAACAGTTTGAGCATTACATTTATTAACCTTTGACCACAAGCCAGGAACCTAAGAGAAGCTAGAAGGGATCCCAACGAGTCTAGTATCCTCTCCTTAGCCTAATCTTAGTATACCGAGCTCAGCCTAGTATCTTCCCTTAGCATTCTTAGTACACCTAGTCCAGTCCTTTGGCAGAACTTCTAAGGATTTTCCGGAATACAGGATCAAGCTGTTCCCTGCAGCCTAGGGCCTTGTGCTGTCTCTCTCAGCTACTGTCATACATGAAATGATATCACAACCTTTTGAAACTTTTTCACATCTTTTGGGAGATGTGTAGGTACTACCATAAAATGTTATAAAACTTATCTTTATTTGACAGGGACTTTGTTTTATACTGCTTATAGAAATATCTAGCTGTAAAAAATGTGTGGGACTCAACTCACCCACCTTTAACTGTCTAAAATTTAGTTCCTCTCATCTAGAAGTATTTATTTCCCTCCACGGATATAAAAGGGCAGGCAACAAAGAGCAATATAGTCGAGTTGGTGTCTTGATTTCAGGTTGGGTACCCAACCATCTCTTTGAAAGAGATTTCTCCAGCTGGGCAGGGCTCTCAAAATGATTGTAGGTGTCTTGCCTTCTCTCGTTGCCAATTGTTAATTTTTTTCAAAGGTTTCAGGTGTAGAAGGCTTAGAAATAGAGAGCAGTTTGGGGAATACAAGACAAGGGATGGTCTAACTTCTACACTGTGTTTTGCTTCATGAAGGGGATGGAGGGAACGAGGGTCATCATGGAGCATAGATCCTCTTCGGATTTCCACCCCTGCACAAGAAAGAGAGATTAAGTCTGGCATATATGTCCACATCCTAACTACCTGATCAGTATGGGAGACAGAACTAAGTACAATCTTTGCTTTATTCTCTCAGCATCTTCAGGACCACTTTGGAAAACAAAGTGACCAAGTTTCATCCAGTCTGTTCTTCGAGAGCTCTTCATTCCCAACCATTCGCGTCTGTTTGCACAAACCAACAAAGCTGTTGTCACTACACAAGGGCCACACGTAAATTATATTCTCCACTTCCAGCATCAAGGTTGAAAAAATAATCTCACTCTTTCTGGACAGAAAAAGAAAAAATCCATCATTCATTAAAAGAGCTATCTGCTACAAATTGCTCAGTTTTAGATACCCTCTACAATATATTTCTTTATTTGTGAATGTTTTAGAAGCAGAACCAGATTTTCGAAAATGTCCAGGGGGGTAAAAAATATATAAAGTAACCTAATTTTACAGCATCTGGGGAAATCCTTAGCCCTGAGTTGATGCCTGTCTCTGCTCTGCTGCAACTCAGATCTGTACGTGTCTCCCTGAAGCTGACATCCAACCCCATGTCTGCAAAAACACGCAGTGCTGTCTTCCGTGTTGACGTTGTTTTATAACTGGCTCGAGGATTAGGACTGATCCTCTGACGTTTTGGGTGAATGACTGAACTACCGGTTTATACAAAGCCTGGGTGTATTCACAAGCCATCCCGCCCTGCCTCATTCCCTCTCATTTTCTGTCCCAGCTCATAAAAATATGCTTTCAGAGAAATTAACGGGTCTGGGACAAAGATAGAAAAGCCACACAGAAAGGTGACCGCAGGCTTGGCTCCCAGGACCAGCTCGGCACTCTCATTGCCACAGCAAGACTACCAAATTGCTCTGGAGGGCGAGGATTCGCTCCGTCTACAGCAGTTTTCTGAAATTCTAGTACTGGAGACATTTAATCAGTTGCTTGCACTTACACATAGGTTAATAAAGGAGGATAGATGAAGAGCCAGGCTGTAAATCAACGGCAGAGTTTGAGTGATCTTTCTCACGGGAATATTGGCCACCCCTGCCACTGGGATGCAAGCAGGGAGATTCGCCCTTGGTGCTCATCCAGAAGTAAATTTCACTGCTTTGGGGTGAAAGGAGGGAAGCAGAGGGGGAAAGTCCTTTCTTGCACAGTTTTGCTTTGGGCTTTACTGTGGAAAACTGTCAAAAGTGTCCTGTCAAAATATCCAAGTCCTGCCCCCACAGCGACCAGGCATATCTAACTGTATGCATGAGAAGATCTCCCTCACTCCGTACAGGCAAAAAATTGATTTTTTTTTTTTTTTTCCCCTGGAAAATGCAGGGAAGGATGGGTTGTAGGTAACCAAAAATTTAGAAAACTGTGAAGCATCAGGAAGTTATGGCCTGAAGCTTTCTAACTTCCTCACCATGGTTAATGGTATCTGAATGTTTTTTGCCTTTTCCTCAGATTATTCAGTGTAGTGCTTCCACTGACAAAATTAATACACGCCATGCAGGCCAGTAGACAACTTGAGGGCGAACAGCAAAGCCCGACTTTCCTCATAAGCTTACACGGGATTGCTTGAGATTTTGCTGCCTTTTTGTTGGGATGGCATCTGGCTTTGTTGGCGTCAAGTGAGGGACACTAAAAGCGTTATTAACAACCCCCAGTCACACAGACGCCTCTGAAGCAAAGGCGGTTCATGGTTCCACTATTGCTTATTTTAGAAGAAGCTTGTTAATGCTTTTATTCATCATGTACTTCAGGCCAAAGGATAAATGTACACTTGTTTATACGAAAAGTCGATCTCTGTCTACAATAGCTTGTATTTCACACACACAGAGACACATACACACACCCCAGAAAACAGCACAAATCTAAGCTCAGTAACAACAACAACCAAAAAAAAAAAAAAAAAGTTAATTTTGGAAGTAATCTAAGAATTTCAAGCTTAGTTTCTTCATTCACGTCATTCTACCCAACTCATCTCACAGCGCAGCCCCGATAACTCTAAGGGGACTCTGCCATGGGTGAAACCAAGCAGCCAGCGCTGCGCCCGGCCCTGGCAGAGGTAAGGATGACACCGGCTCAGCGCACCAAAACTCGCTGCATTCATCAGAGTGAAGACCCAAGAGCTTTTTAAGGCTTTATTCATGGCGAAAGGGATTATTCTTCCCGCCGGCACTTCTCACCTACGGGTCTCATCTCTTTAGGTAGCGGTAGGTGAGCTTTGCTCCTTAGGTGAGATGCTCAGACTTCCCAAATGTTTATTTGCTTCCTCTGATTTTTATTCCCCCAACTTCAAACTTGCTGAGTGAAAATAGCGGACGGAGATCTAAAACGGAGTAAGTAATTGCTTGATAGCTCCTTGCTAACTCTTTAAAGTGCTGTGCAGCTGCTGATGTGTGTTTGTGCTGGCATCGTGGAGTGGAGCCCTGGGAATAAGGAATCTGATTTCAGAGAAACAAGAGCCAGCTTCAAAGAAGTGAGCAACTCTCCCCAGCTGATAGAACTTTTACTGAAGGAAAACAACAATGAAGTAAGAAACACACCAGCAATATCTCCTGTTACTCCTCTGCAATCCTTTTCAAAACTTTCTTCTCATTTATCTGATTATGCACTTCCGTTTCTAAATTCTCCCTTGTGGTGGTTTTACCTTTTCTGTTAGTTTAGGTGTTTGATTGTGGATTTCAATGTGAGACCACATTACTTCAAAGCACATTATATTAGTTATTAAAGAGGGGGAAAAATCCTCCTGTAATTGCAATATATCCTTGGAGGTCTTTCCAGAATGGGAAACCAATTTGAGGTCTATTAGACAACTTCTTTTTTTTTTAAATGTAGAATAAAAGGGTATTACCCTCTAATAATGAGCTAGTCCACAGTTTTTGTTCACTGATGCTATGGTATTTAAATATTACAGCTAATCTAGCTGGATCATATTTAGCCAGGAATGAGCTGGTTGAAATATACACTTTGGCCACCGAAGTATGTGCTCGACGTTTCAAGAAAAGGCTGAAAAACAGAGGGTGCAAGAGGCTACGTTGAAAACTTGTGTGTTTTAAAATTTACTTTTTCAAACAAAGAGGAAAAGAAGCAGTCTTTGCAGGGCCCAGTTCTCCTCACATTTCACCTAATACCAACTTGGCAGCTTACTTTAAGAAGAGTAAGTCCAGATTCTCACAGTTATAGATCTAGTCACTCCTATGGTGAAAATTCCTGAAATGAACAAAATCAATATACGTACGCCGGTTATGTCATTCCAATTTACACCAGCCAAAGAACTGCTCACGAGCAGACCTCCCAATGCACATTATTGACGTGTGATAACATCTCTGCCTTTCACTTGCGGAAGAATTTTCTTTTTTCTCTTAACTTTCCAAGCACAATTTCCTGACACTAATAGGTTGGGATATTTCCGTGGGAAGGCTCTGTGAAAGTTGTTCTTTGAGCAGGGAGAGAGCAGCACCGGTTTGTTTAGTTATTCTGAGTGTATGATGGATGAAATGTCAGAAATAATTCCACAGGCTGCTGATATCTAATCCCAGAGGACAAATGCCTGCATTTGAAACCCCACTGCAGGTTTAATTTGCCCAAATGAATCCCCGCTGCAACACCTTTTGTTACTTTTGCAAACAGTAATAAAGTAATGCTGACAAATTGTAAACCAAGAGCAAAGGGATCCTGGAATCATTAAATACCACTCACAACTAAATTTAGCTGGTAAATTTGTATCGGTAGAAAAAGCTTTAACTAGGAAATATTTTCTCTAGTCCCGATGACTTAGGACATTGAACATCTATGGACTGCAAGAATTTCAGTGATACCTGAGGGCACAAGGACACTCAGGAGCCCAGGCGATGTTTAACTCATCGTGGTGGATATAAAGATGGTGGGACGCTTTCTCTGAATTTGAGAATGTGAGATAGTGGCTCTGGCAGCAAGGCCAGACCTTTCTACACTTTCACAGCAGTAAAACAATATATTCAGCACAAACCAGAAAACCAGGTGGTCTTCTCACTCCCAGGGTCACGTTAAGGGGCTAGAAGGACAGCCTTCCTCAGGAATGGGAAGGAATAGGTGGCCAGAGGAACCAGCAAAAAGAGATCAGAGGAGAAAAGACTATGTAAATTCAAATGCAATTCTGAGTCTACGTTTGAGGCCCGCTACCACAGACAGCAAATAACTATGGACTTATAACAATCTAAGAGTTAGTCTTCCCTTAACTTCTATGGCCTCCCAGAGACTAAAACCAATTATAAAACCTTGACAGTTATTTTGAGATCTAGCTGTCCTTATCTGTTTTGTAATAACTGAGTCCAAGGAAAGGAAGAAGAACCCAGCCCTGATTTTCAGAAATGCTCTCTGATTTTCCAAACATCAGTGTGCACCTACAACTCACTGGGTGGAAAAAGAAAGGCTTAACCTCAGCCTGCACGAAATGCACAGGGGGAGAATTTGGTAGCCGTCCCTTTCTCTCACTGCATTATTGGTATACAACTATTCTGTAAAGACCATTTCTGTCAGCTCCCTCCTACTGCAAGAAAGAGTACACTTACAGTGGGAAATCAGACCTTCACTGCTGTGGATTGCCTCTAATGGAAATGGCTCCAGCATTTCGTTCCTAGCTGGGTGGTCAGATTGTGCTTCTCCCTCTCTTTATTTACCAGGGCTGAATTTCACTTACAGTGTAAAAATGCCAATTTAAGAAGCATACAAATATCATATAAGTTTGTAAAATCACTATTCCATGTAAGCAATATAACAGCTGCTTCCCTGGAACAGCAGTAATGCAGAAGAGTGTATTATATTTTAGCTGTCATCTCTTTTTTTTTCTTTTTTCTGTAGGGATGATGCATAAAGATCCTGGATAAAAAGAGAGGTGCTTCACAGGGTCCTTGACTAGACAGAAGCTGGTACACAGGATTTACTTGGTATTGAGGCAAGGTATTCTACAAAAGGGTTTGAGATCATATTCTACCCACTAGCTTATGGATATTTTTGTTATGCATATAGATGTCTAGTCCTTTTTGAATCCTAGTAATCTCTTGGCCTAAGTTATACCTAGTAGCTGTAAGTTCAACAGGTTAATTAGTTTTTGTTTAAAAAAGAAAGAGGAAAAAAAAAGCTTCCTTTTATTATATTTTTCTCCCTTTCTGCTTCATTAGACTTTGTTTCTTAAAACAAAAGAAAGAGAAGAACCTGTTTTACCCTCTCGGTATGATTCATTATCTCGAAGAGTGCTAATATATTCCTTCTTACTAATTTTTGTCAATTGAATAGGCCCAATCTCTTCAATTTCAATTCATACAAAAATGTGTGCATTTTATACTTTTTTGCAAGGCACGGTCCATGTTGTGCGGGTCAGCAGAAGGCGGTGAAACCATGCCACTGTGTCATCCCAGTCCCAGGACTGTGTGTTTTTACATGAAACAGCCTTTAAATAAAAGACAGAACAATTCTGGGAGCAGAGAGTGGAACCGAAAGGATGCCCGGAGCCCTGAAGCCATGCTCCCTTTCATCTTCGCTCCCTGGCCCGGCAAATCCTGAATCCTCCCCTTGACCACAGCCGTTTCCCTAAAGGGTGGGAAACATGGGTTTGAGCTGCCCGAGGCAGAAGGGGAAATGGGACCCACGTGTCCCCCTTCCTCTGTGACTGCTCTGACAATAAGGCTATTGCATTACAAGAAGGGGGCAGGCACTATCGCTTTCTATCTCCTCATTCCGAAGTATTTTAACAGAAAACAGTGATTCCCTTCTCAGCTTGTTGGGAAACAAAGAAAAAAAGGATATAAGAACCTACACTCATGAGGTTGTTTGGCTACCAAGTGAATAGATGCTTCTGTTAGCTGTTTTGAGGTGCTGGGTAGGAAACAGGCTGCTCATTCAGCATTTTGGATTGCACGCCAGGAGCCATCTGCAGCAATATCAGCCTTGGAGGCACTTCAGCCCAGGATCACCTTGGTGTCTTCAGAAGTCAGTGACCCAGAGCCTGCCTCTCCTACACACCTGATGGGCTGAACTGACTCCTGGACATCCCTGTCCTCTTCACCAGCGGTGGTAGCTGTCTAGACAGCCAAATATTTCAATGGGTGAAATTAGGTAAAATCCCACAATTCTGCAGGTTTCAAGGCAGTAGAGACAACCAGAGCCTCAAAATCAGATTTGAGACCCTAGCAAGGAAATACAGACCTGACTTTCCATTTTTATGTTATTGTTTTGAGGCAATTTGGGTGCCACCAACATGGTTTTTAATCTGAGCATTTTCTGCTCACACTGGAGCCTCTGTGGTTAGCTTTGCCTGACCATATTGCACTTTAGCAGGAAATAAGACATACTTGTTTAATTTATTTGTCATGTAGAGTTCAGTTGTATCTCTTTGTAATATTTCAACGCTTATTGCTAAACAATATGGTATATGTTTTATTGGAGCGATGGCTTCTCAGTGATACAGGTCCTGTTACCTTGTTCTTTGCTGCTGATGTCATCAGCCGTGATAGCAATTTCACTGAGAACGTACAACAAAAGCAACAGGCATTTCTCAAACCATATCAAAACACTGCCACATCAAGCAAGGTAAAATACATCTCTGGCAGTGGTTATCAACCAGTGTTTTGGATGACACAAAATTGTTTCCAAAACATCTCCCTCACAAGCAAAACTCTACAAATACCAAGAGAATTGGCTTTAGCTGAGTATTTATTCAGCTTTGTTGAGTTTTGCTGAACTCCAATTCCCTTTTCTGCTTTTATTTACGCCTTTAGTTGGACTTAGTGTGCGTTTAAAGGAGTCAACTGGTCTGTGTCCTCACCTAGCTGGGAAGACCAAGACCAAAACACAGTTTGACATTGAGTTGGAAGAACCGCGTTGTGACACCTGGGGAGTAGGTTTACCTTTGTGCCTCCTATAGATGCTGCAGGCTGGGCAGGTGGGCAACGCTGGAGGCTGCAGACTGCTCCTCTTTGTCAGTCCTAAGGTATGTTGGTCTTGGGATCTGTGTAAAAATCTGTGAATCATGGTCTCTGTTGCTCTGCTTGAAAAGCAAAATAGAGGTTTGTTGTTCAGTGGAGAAGATGTTGATGATAAGTTCAATGTTTATATACTAAACTTCTCAGTTACCCCTCTTTTTTTTCCAGTGACTTTTTTCCACAAGGTGGAACTCCTTTCGTAGCCATGACTGTCGATAAGGCACGTTACAAGAAAAGATGTGAGGAAATAAGTGTTAGACAGTTTATTCTCAGCTTGCAGTGGTGTGTAAACTCCCACAGCTCCTATGTCTTCAAAGTCCCTTGCAAAAGCTAAATAACTATCACCCTTATCCCCACCTCACGAAGGCACGTCACTTAAGGCTTTAGCTACAAGCAGGCACCATTTAAAACGCCTGATGGCATGGCCTGGAAGCCCAGCTACACTAAAGCTTTCACAGCACAAGCTCTGGAGAAGCTGCTCTGGGGTTGGTAGCAGCAGGTGACTCTCAAGCATCTCTCTCATGGGGAGTGAAGAGCTATGGACCATCTCAAGAGCACGGCCAGCGTGTGTGCCAGAGCCAGGAGTGCAACTTGTGGAGCACTTGAACCCCATCCTTGCACTCAGTTCACAACGCTTTCATGAAAAGTGTGTTAAAAATGTCACTAGGGTTTTAATTTAACAGGCTCCATCACTTGCTAGTGGTGACATGTACTGCAACTATTCCTTGCAAGGTTTACAAGCACGTTATCTTTATTTTTCTTGTAATTACCCACAAATCTCAACTATCCTGGAGAACATAATCAAATGCAGAGTACTTCCTAATGGGACATGTGTGCCAGAGAGGAAAATGCTTCTATAGCAGCAGAGAGCTGTGCTTTTCTGTGAAGAAGACCGTGATCGCAAATTAATCCTTTGAGTACCCCTGACATAATGTACAGATCCAGCAGAGCAAACAAATCTCATGTGGCTGACAAGCATTGCATTAGAGACCTCAACCCTGGCAACTGGTAGGACCCCTTTCTGCTGATGACCATAAAGAACCAAGTCGGGCAGGGAACCTGTGGGCCACTGGAAGGAGGAATAGCTGCCTGCCCCTGGATTCACCTGGAGCAGCTAGCCCGCTCCAGTCATCCTCGGGAAGGGCTGTATATCTCCAAGGCATTGTTAATGAGGCATTTCGGATCCCGTAAGTACCCATAAAGTCAAAATATGCCGTTCAGTCATCTCACTAAAGGCACAGGCTGGCTTGACCCAAAAACCAGAGTCAAATTCTTCCGTGTTCCGACTCTGATATATTCCATTTCTTTGCACTAAAAATTGAACTAGAAAGAGATGCAAATTTTTATGACGCTAAGCATTTCCTTCACTTTCTTGCATAATATGCACCATGTCCTACTACTCAATACAAGTGCGACATATGCTGTTAGGTGGGCCCATTAATTACAGTATCTCACTAGACCTTTAAAATGAAAGCTACTGCCTCTGGTGGTTTAGGTGGAACAGAGATATATAACCTCCTAAAATATCTGCCGTAGCCCCAAGTTAACAGCCAGTATTTTTTAATCCTTTTAGTTATATTAATACTCCATTTTTTTCTGGAATGGAGTTTGCCAATATAATTTGCAATTATTACTTTGCATAATAAATTCATCATTTTGAGCTCCTGACTCTGAAAAGCAAATCACCCTGAATATATTATCCATGGGAAATGAATTTGTTTGTGTGTTTCACCCCGATATATACAAAATATTCCTCCTCCTGGGGTGGAAGGGAAGGGTGGGATAGATTTTAATAAGACAGAAGAAGAATCGAGACAATTTTTATAATAAAATCCTGCCTAAGCCAAGCTCTCGCAGTAACAAATCCCCTGGCAGGAGGCCTGCCGGTGGACTGTGTCCAAGACCTCAGCCTGAACGGCAGCCAGGGGCTCTGCAGAACAAGCCCAGCGCGGCTTATCGTTTTTCCCCTCCGACTCCTCGCCCCGCTCGGCCGGCTCGGGACCTCGCACCAGAGAGCTGCCCCCCCCCCCTTACAAACAGCCTGTTTATTCCTCGGGAGCTGCTTCGAAGGACACATCCAGGTTGCCTAACCCCATCTTCTCACTTTTCCTGCACGCAAGCCAAAAAGCAGGAATGTTAGACCGGCTGGCGGTTGCTAAACTGTCAGCCCACACTTAATTTACCGCCTACCATAAACCCTATCTCGAGTTTTAGCGTGTAAAGGCGTACTTAAGCCACCGCTGCTAAGAGTCTTGCACTCACCAGCTTTGCGCGATGTAACGATGGATGTGGATTTTTCCTGTTTACCTCAGCCTCACAAGTTAATTTCGGTAGCTGTGCTCTCCTTTATTCTTCCTGAGGTTTAAAACTGCGCCGGCAGCTTCGTGCGCATTCTTTCCCTTATTAGTTCAGTTCCCAGGCTGACATTTTTGTCTCTGTTATAATTTTCATTTAAGCTAACAACTTACTTGCTGGGCTGCTCATTTGAGTCAATAGTCATGAGGGTTTGCCGAGAACGCTAGCCAGGAGGCAATTGCTTGATGTTGTTTTGTCACTGCTGTTGTTTCAGAAAAAGAATATAATAATAATTAGAAACAGTGAGTCAGTGCGGGTGCTCTCATGGTTAGATATCATTTCTTTCATGTTAACATGAAACCACACAATGACTTTTACGGTGTATCGACATATTCTTCAGGTTGTATCCTGCACCGATTTTGCAGGTCGTGTTATTTCATTTACTTAACTGCTGTTGTGTGGAGTGAAAATTGGTGAAGAACTTGACCTTTTTGGCTCTATAAGCATTTCACGAGGAGCTTTAGAAAGCCTTCCTGCTTCTGGTCTAATTCCATCGCTTATTAAATGTTCGCATTTGGGCTTGTAATCTGACTTGATAAAATTATTCATGTGTGTCTTTTCTTCCCATCGATACTTTGGCGTGGCAAATGGGCAGGTCAGAGCACAGGAGTGAGATCTGGAGCCGCACACAGTGTTCATCTGCCTCTGTGCAGACCGACGACTGCATGCGAATACAGTATTCAGTAAGTGCATGAGGAAATATTTTTATTAGGGTTTTTTTTGTAAGGCACAATGGACTACAGCCGGTTTTTCTTTTCTTTTTTTTTTTTTTTTCCTTAAGAAATAAGATTGCCACTTCCATATGTGATATTAAAAAGCTACTACCCCCATATCTTTTACTTCTGTAGTCAATGCTGAGATCTCAGCCAAGGGCACTGCCTAGGCATTTGCATGTCAAGATGAAAATAATCCATTTTGATCCTCTATAGAAAATGTGGTAATAGTGGAAGAAGCTCAGAAAACATTACCCATCTCTCTGTGCCATGGGAGTCTTGAGGGAATAGCATTCCAGAGAGGGGTGTGATGCTGCAGTGCAGCGCTGCCTGAAATGCTGGGAAGAGCACAAAGAGGAATTCAGACACAACAGAAGTTATCCTGACAAAAATTGCATCTATGCTGATGGGAAGGAAAAAAAAAAAAAAAAAGAAAAAGACAGAAAAAGAACTGCTGAAATAAAGCCTGGCTTCAACCCATCTAGTGGTAACACTTAACTGAGATGCCTAAACTCGGGGTGTTTGAGATATCTAAACCAGGGGGGTTTTGACCATAGCTACTCAGTGAGATATTCACAGTAGGTGGATTGAGTTAAAACCAAGATGGATCAGGCAGATACCGAAAAGATCAATTTATATGTAGATTTGCAGCTGGGTATCAGATCTGTGCTTTTAAAACGTGTTACATGGCTGGGGCTGACCTGGCTGGGGAAGGTGCTCCTCAAATCAAGCGGTGTCTGCCCATACACCATAATACTCTTTTTTTTTTCCGGAGACAGATGCGTTTCTCCGTTCAGAAAGCCTTCAGCTGATGGGGAGGACCACGGCCCCCATGGAAGTCCTGTAGAGCTCCTGCTTTCCGGAGCAGAGAGGCACAGCCTGTGAGGCATCGTGCGCATCCGACGGGCAGGGCTTCTCCCGGGAGCTGCTTTGGGTAGTAGGTGGTGGAGACCATCACGTGTGTTGTCTTCATCCCATCCTCACCTGTGGATACCTTTTTTCCTCTTTCTAGCTGGAAGAGTAACTTAGCCTTCCACTAATTGCAGGAGATGTTTTATTGCAGGCTTTGGCTGAGCCAGGGTGAAAGGACAATCAGATTTTGAATCTGCACCACTCTCCTGAGCCGGTTCCCCCCAGGGCTCTTCTCAAGACTCAACACCAACTCTAGACTCTGGCCTTCAGAGCCACAGCTGTTAACTGACGTTGACTTAAAACTCCTTATCAGTAATGGGTACAGGCTGGGGAGTTCAAACGTATACAAAGACCAAGATACAGGAACCCAGAAAGTAAAGCACTAAAAAAAGAAACAGTGATCACATAAGTCCAACCCTCATCTTGCACTGCTTTGTGTCTCCTTAGACCATCAGCCTTTCCATCCAAGGCCCCACTATGCTTGCACATCTGCAAACGTCAACAATCCTGACTTTAAACTTGGCCTTTCAAGTATCCGTAAAGCGCTGGAGGAAATGCTCCCACACAGCTCACTCCCACACAAACATTCAGCGTGCAACGCAGTGTGCTCCTTCCTCTTTTTCAGGTCCTGAGGAAATAAAATGTCCCGCTGGACCAAAAAGAAAGAAAAAGAAGGAAAAGGCCTGGAATTGGAAAAAGCAAGTAATATGAAATTTAAAATGTGGAAGATAATGTGCAAGAAATCCACAAGCTTGGGACAAAAGCTGTTACAGACTAATTTTTAAGTAGAAGAGTATTTGTGTGTATTAATGGGGTAACAATGCTGATGGACAGATATTGGGATTTATGTTTTTCATTATTCTTTGGCTGTAATCAATGTGCTTTTTATTTATTGCTAGAACCTTCAGAGCAAGCATACCCACCTGTAGGACTGAAATATGGGAGCCAAGAAAATTACCCTCTGTCTCTCTTTTTGCCTCTGTTAATCCTCAAGGATTCCTCCTACCAAACTCTCATTTCTTTTCTTATTCTTCTCCAGAGCAGAGCTGCTCCCATGCTCTTCTTCCTCTGCTCACCTGAGAATTATCCAGGGTCCTAAGTGTTGAGATTGAGATCTTTTCTGCAGCAAAATCCTATTTAAATCTCCTGGATATTTGGTAGGAGGCAAAGACTCAAAATCTGCAAAAATAATATGTGCTAAAATTTGCGGAAGGAATAAAATTAATGCATATGCCATGGCACTACCCTGTACTACTTCCCATCTGGGAGGAAAGAAATAGGCATTTCAGCTTAATAATATGCATGGTTCTCCCATTAGATTCCAGAATCTCTTAATGTAGATACACATCATTTTCTGGATATCAACAAACCACTTGAAGTATTATTTATACTCAAGGCTAGAATGATTGCCATGAGAATAATTGTGTAAAGGCTGGAATAGGAAAACAAAATTAACATTGCTGAATGGTATTCAGGCCTCAGTGATTTGGCAAACTTAGCAAAGATCACATGTCAGTTAAATGACAGATATGAGCCGTTGCAAAAAATATAGTGGTATTTCTTGAAAATATCTGATAGAGTAAAGGTTAATGTTATTAACATTCTGCTTGGTATGTAGTTGGTGTGAATGCAATATGTTCTTTATGATTTCTGTTTTCAAATATCAGTGATACCTGATTTTTTTATTAATAGTGTGTAAGGATGTATTGATTTTTTTTCTTTGTAAAAATAATTAAAGCTGTTAAGCTTGGAAGAAAAAGATCTAAACAGATTAAATCCCAACCAACATAACTGAGCCTAAAAGACTAGTGCTTCCATCAGTCATTATAGTATTTTATTCTTCTTGGTTAAATTCAAATTCATTTTATGCTTTTCTCTCTGGGGTTTAAGAGCTGCTTTTTCGCAGTCAGCCTCTCCCCTGCTTCATTGGGATGGATGATGTTTTAGATCCCCCCTTATGCCCTGAATCGGTACAAATCTTGTGAAACCAGCAAACGTTCCAGAGAAAGAGGCAGCATGTACCGTCCTCCCAGTGTCCATGGTTTGTGGGCTGATTTATCCTGCTCTTCCTAAGGCTGCCATGCAAACTGCTTTAATTCACAAATGAAGCTCGTGTAACTGTAAGGAATTCACGTGCAGGTGACAATGCACGTGATAACCTCTCTGATTTTGGTCCTGTGGCTTAGCTTGTCTTTACCAGGCTGTTTTTGTCCATCTTTTAAACAAAGGCACGCAGGCTCCATCATCCCTTCCCGGTAGCTTAAGTTCTGCACCCTGCTTTTCATTTGCTCTCCTGTCTTTCTTTTCCCCAGTCCCAGTTTCACAGGCACTGGTTTCCTCTCACGTCCCCAGTAGGGAACTGTAAAGAGTGCTGTAATTTCCATAAGTACCGATGACTCCAGAAATTCCTCCAGTGCGCTAGTGTCGCCGGTTATTCATGCAGAGTTTAAGGAACACAAGTAAAAATATCTTGCCTGGTTTCCCGACATGTTAGAGCTGTGCTCCTGTTTCAAGAGGTGGTGAGCTGGGAACGTCACATGTAAAGCCCTCTGCATGGTGAGGAAGAGGGAGATGGCCATCAAGAAGAAAGTGGTCAGCAGAAAAGCTGCAATATTTAACTCCCATCCAATATTTCAGAGCAATAGGAAAAATAATAACCTAGCAAAATTCATGCTATGCTGACAACTAGTGAGTTACAAACACATGTAAGGGCAGGGGAACGATGCTGGAAAGGCCCATATTCAACACCCTAAACCAAATGCATCAAAACCGTTGCCGTCTCAGTGCCGCTCCATGCATCGCTTCGGACAATGATCCCAACCTGTGGGACACAGGGATGCTGGAGGCTGACCTGGTGTGCTGGGGCACGTCAGGGGACACAGCCCTGTCAGATGCGGTAACCCCTGAGCAGGCTTTTCCATGTCCTTTCATGTCGCACACCTTTGCCTGACAATGAGCAATGTGCAGTCTGCTGACCCGTAACGAGCACTTTTTACCTTTCGTGTTTGACCACATTACATCAGGTGCCATTGCGCATCATTTCTGTGGAAGACAGGCACATGGCCTAAAGGTAAGTGAATTTTCTATTCGAGCCGTTCGTTCAGTTTTTGACCTGCCACCTCCTCTATTCTGACCAATCTCTGAATCCACTTCATTTTAACACTACGTGGGCTTTGATTTTACCCCTTTGCTCACCCTTTAAATCTCATTTCTTATGCCCTAACTCAATTAACACAGTTTATTTAAATTGTTACAAACATCTTTTATGGGATTATCCTCTTAATCATAATTTTAAAATGAATGGAATATTCAATAATCTGTAGTCATGATGTAATCAGAAATAAAAAAAAAATCTTATGAAAGCTATTTAATAATATTCTAAACTACTCAGCATTTAATTAAGGTTATTAGAAGATTAGAAATTAGATAGAAAGATGAATAAGAATAAATCTGAAGTCTGTAACCATTGTTTCTAAAATGAATGACCACATTAAGGTCTTCCAAAAACTAACGTGGTAATACATCTTTTCTCCCACAAGCTTTAGAAACATGCTTTTGTGTTTGGGAGGGGATTAAAGTCTTTGAAATTGTTCTATAAATAATGTGAACCCACTGAGTATCAGCCTGTCCCTTCACCGCAGCCAAAATAAGCACCTAAACACCAGGATCGCCTCCCTGACCAGAAGAAAAATCCTCTCCTCCCTGCAAAATTGGGAGCTGCGCTGAGGCTGTCGCACAGAAACCCGTGCGGGAAGATGCAGGCGCCTGTATCAGCGGACGTCGTGTACCCCGTCCCTCAGACCCGAGGGTGTATCGCCTACCCACAGCCCCCCGCTCCCCAGCATCCAGAGACCACCACGCTCCAGAAAGCCAAACCGGCGATCTTGGCTACACCGACCTGCAGACGCGAGGCATTAAATGCTGCTCATAGTGGTTTTCACCTCGGACACTCGCACAGCCTCAGTCTGGTCGTCTTTTTTTTTTTTTTTGTCTTTTTTTTTTTTTAAATTTTGTTTCCCTTCCCATTCGAAGGTGAAATGCACCTCCCACTAAACCTATTCTAGGGGGATTTGGGATCTGATTGTGCATTTGTTCTACAAATAACTCCCACCCCAGCCCGACAGTCATTCCCCTTGCATAATTTCCACAAAAGCCTCAGGGAGTTTTTCATGCAAGAGGACTTGAGGGTCAAGCACACTTTAGAAGAGATTCATTTTACTTTTTTTTTTTTTTTTCCTCCAAAGTAAACTTAAACAGCTTTAAAACTGTTCGGCATTCCCAAGCTGAGATCAGAGGCAGGCACAAAAGGGCAAATTGTGGCCCAGGGTTTAGGTGTCTGAGGCTCGTTTTCAGCAAGGAAAAGGAACGCTCGTTGCTCTTAGCCCCAGCGCCAAATTTTCACCGAGGTCAGCGTGCGCGGACCGAGAGTGTGAGTCTCTTAAAATAATTTCAGCAAAG
>VZTQ01015497.1:818-23461 GCA_013400755.1 Pelecanoides urinatrix
CCAGGCCAGCTTTTGAGAGAAGGGCGGGGCGCCACGCCCCTGGAGGGCGTGGCCAGACTGAGGGGCGGGGGTTGCTTAGCCCCGCCCCGCTGCGGGGAAAGATGGCGGCGGCGCGGGCGAGCGGCAGCGCGATGTTGCGGCGGCTGCGGCGGGGCGGCAGCGGCGGCGGCGCCCCCGNGGACCCAGTGAAGCCCCCCAAGATGGACGGTGCCCCCCGGGAGCCGGATGACGCGGGGCCGGCAGCACGGCCTTCGGTTCCTGTGTTGCCCTCCATCGTTCCGGGCAGAGCTGCCGGTGTTCCCCGGAGCGAGGGGGTGTCAGCGGGTGCCCCCTCCCTGCCCAGCGCTGACCCCCTGTCTCGCAGGGGGTACTCGAGGGACGCCGAGGGCAGCTGGTTCCGCTCCCTCTTCGTGCACAAGGTGGATCCCCGCAAGGACGCCCATTCCAACCTCCTCTCCAAGAAGGAGACCAGCAACCTCTACAAGATCCAGTGTGAGTGGCCCCGCGGGGAGGAAGGGGCTGGGGCTGGGGACCCCCCAGCTGCTCTGCCTTGGGCCCTGCTCCCCCCCAGGGCCTCGGCTCCCGCCCTGGCAGCCCCCCTCTCCTCTCCCTGCAGTTCACAACGTGAAGCCGGAGTGCCTGGACACCTACAACAGCCTGACGTGAGCCCCGCCGCGCGGCGGGGGGGGCTGCCTGGCGTCCTGGCGGGGTGCCCCTTTGGAGGGAGGGGGGTGGGAGGGCTCGTGCAGAGCTCCCTGAGAGCCCGGGCAGGTCCGTACCTCTGCTCCTTGCCTCAGTTTCCCCTCCTAGTGAAATGGGTGCACCCCCCGGGGCTGCTCCAGCTCCTGTTAGGGCAGACCCTTCCATGCCCAGACCCCTCATGCCGGGCTGGGGAGGGCAAACAGGGGTCTTGGGAGTATTTTGGGGTGGCTGCCCGCCTCCCCCAGCCGCCCTCACTGTGGCCCCACAGAGAGGAGGTGCTGCCCAAGCTCCACTCGGACGCCGACTACCCCTGCGACCTGGTGGGGAACTGGAACACATGGTACGGCGAGCAGGACCAGGCAGGTGAGGGCAGGAAGGCAGTGGCTCCCGGTGCCTCCGTTGTCGGAGGGGCTGAGAGCGAAGACGAAGACCTCGGCTCGTTGCCGGGGGCTGGCTGTCACGCGACGGGGAGAGGGGTGGGCTTTTGGGGTGCTGCTGGGTGGGCTTTTGGGGTGCTGCCCGCTCTGCCCAGCCCCGTGCTCTCCTTCCAGTGCACCTCTGGCGCTTCTCAGGCGGGTACCCGGCCCTCATGGACTGCATGAATAAGCTCAAGCAGAATAAGGTACCGCCGGGATTGGGGCGAGCCGCCCGAGCTCTGCCCCTCGCCTCTGCCTGCCCTCCCCTGGCCTGGGTCGCGCTCGCCCCCACCCCGAAACCCCCGGCTGGGGCTGTCCCCAGGAGTACCTGGACTTCCGCAAGGAGAGGAGCCGGATGCTGCTGTCCCGCAGGAACCAGCTGCTCCTGGAGTTCAGCTTCTGGAACGAGCCCCTGCCCCGTCAGGGACCCAACATCTACGAGCTGAGGACCTACAAGCTGAAGGTGAGGGGCTGTGGGGGGCCAGCCCGGATCGATATACCCCCAGGGTGGGGGTCCTGCCTGGCGTTTTGGGGGGCAGCCCCCCAAATTGCTCCCTCCTTGGTGAGGAGACCCCGAACAGGGGGAGCAGGCGGGATCTGGCTGCTCACTCTGGGTTTTTTTCATCCTGTTTCCAGCCAGGGACCATGATCGAATGGGGCAACAACTGGTAAGCGACTGTTTTCCCAGCACGGAGGGAGCCAAGGTGGGAAAATGTCCCCCTGGAGCAGGGGGGGCCCTCGGGCAGCTCCCCACGGCGTTTCCCCTGCTGTGTGCCAGGGCTCGGGCCATTAAGTACCGGCAGGAGAACCAGGAGGCGGTCGGCGGGTTCTTCTCCCAGATCGGGGAGCTGTACGTCGTGCATCACCTCTGGGGTAAGCTGGCCCCCCGCGTCACCCCCTGGGTACCCCCAGCGTGGGTATGATGGGGGGGGCCCTGGGTGCCAGCCCCGTCCCCTCCCCGCAGCCTACAAGGACCTGCAGTCCCGGGAGGAGACGAGGAACGCGGCCTGGAGGAAGAGGGGCTGGGATGAGAACGTGTACTACACAGGTGAGCGGGACCCCCTGCCCGTGCCGGGGACCCCCTGCCCGTGCCGGGGACCCCCTGCCCTCACCTCTCGCTCCTTTTCTTTTCCAGTCCCGCTGATCCGCACCATGGAGTCACGGATAATGATTCCCCTGAAGATCTCGCCCCTGCAGTGAGCAGGGGTCCGCGCCGGGGCGTCTGCCTGCACCCCGAGGGGCTGGCTCCCTGCCTGCGCCCCGGCCCTGCTGGGGAAGGGGCTGGGGGTCTCTGCTCTCCCCCCCCCTCCTGGCTCTCCTTCCCCCTCACCCCGTTTTGGGGTGCCCTGTGGGGAGGGGTCTGCGGGGTGGGGAAGGGCGAGAGCCCCCCACCCTGCAGCAGGTCCCTGGGTGCAGCAGGGGATGGTGCTGCCGGGGGGGGGCTGGGCAGGCTCCAGAGGTGGGGGGGNATTCCTAACGGGCCCAGCGGGTCCCGCCGGGAGCTGCCCCGCTGCGGCCCATCGCCAATTAAATATTTAATACGCCAAAGCCTGGCCCTCTCTGGGGGGGGGGCTGGGGGTGCTCGGCCCCCCCGGCACGGGGAGCAGCCCCCCCAAGCTGGTCTTACTCAGGGGGACACCCTGCCCCACGCCATGGGTGCCCCCTGCACCAAAGGGGGGGTCACCCTGCACCGAAAGACCCCCGCCCATGGGTGCCCTGGTACACTGAGGTCCCCCCCAAAGCCACTGGGGCACCCTGTACCCTGCCCCAGCCCATGGATACCCCAGTGCCACTGGGGACCCCCCAGCCGAGGGCTTCCCCCTGCCCACGGGTGCCCCGCTGCCCCCCGAGCCCACGGGTGCCCCCGCCGCGGGGGGAGCCGCCCCCCAGCAGGGCTTGTCAATGGGGGCGGTGGCCCCGCCCCTTTACTTGGCCACGCCCCCTGCCGCACGTTGCTCGCGGTCCTCCGGGGGGAGCGTCCGCTAGGGGGCGCCTTTACCGGCTGCCGCTCTGCGCCGCGCTCGTTTGCNGGGAGGAGGCTGGGGGTGCAGGGGCTCGCTGGGCTGGGGGTCTGCGGAGTCCAGGGCAGGCTGGTGGGAGGGAGCCCGGGATAGCCCCGATCCCAGGCGGCTTTGGCCCCCCGTGGACAACGGCTTTGCCTCTTGCCCCCCAGTCCGTGACTGGCAGCGCCATGTCGTCGGAATCCAGCAAGAAGAGGAAGCCCAAAGTGATCCGCACGGACGGGGGCCTGCAGGAGGGCAAGAGGGGCAAGGCCGATGCCGACCAGGTAGGGCCGCTGGCTGCCCGTGTGCGGAGGCAGAGCCTGCCTGCGGCGGCAGGGAGCTCGTGTCCTCCTGCCGTACAAAGGGCTGTTCGCACACCCGCTGTTTGCTGGTCTTATTCTCCTCTTTGGGAAGTTGTGGGACCGTTCTAGAGCTGAGCTGGCTCCCAATGCCTCTGAAACTGCCGCTCTGAATTTCTGAACCTGCTCTGGTCTCCTCCAGCAAACACAACGTTCAAGGAGTCAAACCGTTCTCTTGAGACATAGGGAGAGCGAGCACAAGGCTGAAAGGTCCCACGGGGGGGTTGCAGGTTGCCTTAAAGCACTCCCGCAAGCAGCAGGGTAACGGGGGTCCCACCAAAGTGGAAACTGGGCTTGAAGCAGTAGTAGTTTGTGCTCTGCGATAATTTGGATATACCTGGTGCAGGACAGATACCAGCTTAAACCTACAATAACTACGTAAGAGGCAACCTGAACTGCCCAGACGTTTTAACGCCTGGTGGTGTTTGTGTCCAGGATTGTGAACAGGGTCCTCTTCCCGTGTGTAAAGCCTCCTCGGGCATGGGGTTAACGGACAGAGCCAGGAATTGAGACCCGGCAGTTTGTTTCCCAGTGCCCTTTCCAGAGAAGGTGGAAGGTGTGAGCCGTAGAAAGCGCTTTCTGCCTTTGCAGGATGTCAGGTACTACAGCGAGGAGTGCGAGGTGGATCTCCGGGACCCCATCAAAGACTACGAACTCTACAGAGAGACCTGCCAGGAGCTTCAGAGACTGATGGCAGAAATCCAGGAGCTGAAGAGCAGAGGCATCAAGGACAACGTAAGGAGAAGCCTCAGTGTTTGATTGAATGTGTTTCGGTTTTTGATGCTTTTCCTTAGCGTGAGAGGAATGGGAGGAGAGGCTGTGACGTCTTCTGGAGAGTCAGGAAAATGGAATAGCCTCCCTTTAAATAAAGTAAAATACGATTTAGCTGAGGCGTTGGTCTTGACAGTCAGACGTTATGCAGACCGAGTTCTTCTAAAGCATCTCTGGGCTCCCCGTGGGTCTTGCTGATGGGTCGGGGGCTCCTGGGGGGCAGTTGAGCCCCTGCTGACTGCAGCGGGGGTGGCCGGCCCTCGCCGGCCCAGGGAGGCCCGCCAGCCTCGGCCGGGGAAGCGCGCTGCGACCGCCCGCGCTGTCCCCTGCACAGCAGGGTGGGCGCTTCAGGCACAAACGCCTCTGTTCCTACTGCCGAGAAAAATCACTAGAGTGAGCCTGGAACCCCCCCAGGTTATTTCCAGCGGGTGACCTGTGAGTCTGGCAGCGGGAGGCTCCCTCAGAAGCCCCGGTGACGTGAATTGCGGCTCCTTAGTGAAGCACGGAGCCCCCTTTGTGATAGAATTCACAGGAAGTGCCTGCAGCAACGGGGATTTGTGGCGAGAGCTGTCTCTCCTGCTTCAGACGCCTCTCTCCTGCCCCTCAGGCTTCCGAGATCGACGAGCGGCGGATTCAGAGCTGCGTCCACTTCATGACCCTGAAGAAGCTCAACCGGCTGGCTCATATTCGCCTGAAGAAAGGGAGAGATCAAACCCACGAGGTACAGAGCGGGCTGGGGGTGACAAATACAGGTCAGGATTTAGGGGGGATCAGCAGATGGTGACATTTCTGTCTGGTCTGGATGTGTGAGAGGAATTAAACACCAGCCAGGTTGTGGTCTTTGAATTAGAGGTTTATCGGGAAACTCAGCTGCAGAGCAGCGGAAGCTGTAATTACAACAAGTGATGAAGAAGCGGTGTCTGCTTCTGTCTCAGATGTAACGGGGAGTCGGAAGGCTCTGTCTCAGAGTCTGGTGTGCTGCAGGCTTGAGAAATGTGTGTAGGGTTGGCCCTGAGGCTCCTTACCCAGACTTCTCGGAGAGCTTTTCACAGTTAGCGAACGACGCTCGTTTTCATTGTGCCACTGAGGGAACTGAGGCACAGGCACAGGCCAGACTCAGCCCGTGTGCCCCAGCAGGTCTGCCCTGTTCTGTGCCGTGTCCCTGAAACGTGCTGGAAGGGAGCAGAATCAGTCTGATGTCACGATCATTTGGTTTCCCAGCCCTTGAAAATGTCTTTTTTCCCCCAAAAAAATTGTTGCATACCCTAAAACCCGCCGTCCCCAGCTGGTATCGGGGGGGATGTTGGTGACTCTCTTGCGGGGTGTTTGCTGGGAGGACGGTAACGGCTTCATCCCCTGCTCTGGCCGTGTCTGTGTTTCAGGCGAAGCAGAAGGTGGATGCGTATCACCTGCAGCTCCAGAACCTGCTCTACGAGGTGATGCACCTGCAGAAAGAGATCACCAAATGCCTGGAGTTCAAGTGAGTTTGGCTGGGGAGGAGAGGGAATGACGGTGTGTCTGAGATGGGGTGGAGGCCTCGAATGTTTGGAATCTCTTGTCACATTTCCTGGGCCTGCTGTGGGAGGAGAGTGGGTGCTCCAGATGCCACCATGGAGGAGAGACGGAGTGTCCCCAAGTTCTTGTGCTGGCACACGGGGGAAGAGGCTCCCGTAGGGAGGAGGGAAGAAGGCATCTGTTTTGATAGATGGACAGTGGAGGAGAAGACAGGTAAACGTCAAAGACGTGGCCTCACTGGTCTCTTCGAGGACTCTCTGGCCACCGTATGTCAGGAGTTTTCTTCCGAAAGCCAAGCATTCCGTTGTGCCCGTTGCATAGGCAGCGCTCTGAGCTGGAGGGCTGTATTTAGACCGACGCTCAAACAGTGCTGTGGTTAACCGCGCAGGGGAGGTGTCTCCATGAAAGGAGGGACCCTCTTCAGACCTTTCACGCCTCTGCTGAGCTCTGCTGTGATTCAGCTCGCTGATGCCGTGGTGTTTCACGTAGCAGAGTGAAGCTGGGGCACGGGGTGTTGGCATTGACCTCTCCTGTGAGGCACGGTTGAGTTTGGCCCTGCTGCGGCATTTCCCACCCTTCCCCGATCTGATCCGTCTGTCCTTGCAGGTCAAAACATGAGGAAATCGAACTGGTGAGCCTGGAGGAGTTTTACAAAGAGGCCCCTCCAGAAATCAGCCGGCCGGCCATCACCCTGTCTGAGCCCCACCAGCAGACCCTGGCCCGCCTGGACTGGGAGCTGGAGCAGCGCAAGAGGTGGGTCAGCGGCGTCTCGGTTCGGTGTCGGCCCTGCTGCGCTCTCAGCAGACCCCCGGCGTGAGCTGCGCAGCTACTGGGCGAAGCAAATGTGGGTGATAAAGGTTTTAACATCCTCCTGAAATAGCGTGGAACAAGTGACAGATTCACTGTGTAACTGCGCCCTTGACACGGAGGATCGCTCTGTGTAGAGCTGGGCTTCATGCGATCCTTGTTTCATAGATCAGGGAGTTTTCTTTCACCTGCCTGACAAAAGAGAGGATCCCCCGGGGGATCCTGGGGAGCAGAGCACCCTCCAAACCAGCGCGAGAGGAGCCCCGAGCCAGCTGCAGCCCCGGCGCAAGAGGGGCTGCCTGGCTGGGACCGCACCTTGTGCTCTGGGGGATGACAGCCCAGATGACAGCTGATTGACAGCCAGCTGGACACGAGCCGGCAGCGTGCCCAGGTGGCCAAGAAGGCCAACGGCATCCTGGCCTGTATCAGCACTGGTGTGGCCAGCAGGAGCAGGGAGGGGATCGTGCCCCTGTACTGGGCACTGGGGAGGCCGCACCTCGAATCCTGGGTTCAGTTTTGGGCCCCTCACGACAAGAAGGACATGGAGGGGCTGGAGCGTGTCCAGAGAAGGGCAACGGAGCTGGGGAAGGGCCTGGAGCACAAGTCTGATGGGGAGCGGCTGAGGGAACTGGGGGTGTTCAGCCTGGAGAAGAGGAGGCTGAGGGGAGACCTCATCGCGCTCTGCAACTGCCTGAAGGGAGGTTGGAGCGAGGGGGGGTCGGTCTCTTCTCCCAAGTAACAGCGATAGGACGAGAGGAAACGGCCTCAAGTTGTGCCAGGGGAGGTTTAGGTTGGACATGAGGAGAAATTTCTTTCCTGCAAGAGTGGTCAGGCCTTGGCACAGGCTGCCCAGGGCAGTGGTGGAGTCCCCATCCCTGGAGGGATTTAAAAGACGTGTAGATGAGGCGCTTGGGGACATGGTTTAGTGGGCATGGGGGGGTTGGGTTGACGGTTGGACTTGATGATCTTAGAGGTCTTTTCCAACCTTAGTGATTCTGTGATTCTATGATTCTATGACAGCAAAGGCGTCTTGGCTCTCCTGATAAGCCCACGTGTTATCTCACCAAGGCAGTGAACGTCAGCGCCAGCTCTTGGGTATCAAGGGAAGAAAATGGATTTTATAGCTTGGTGTTTGCCCAGTGTCTGCTTG
This sequence comes from Pelecanoides urinatrix, assembly GCA_013400755.1. Lineage (NCBI taxonomy): Eukaryota > Metazoa > Chordata > Aves > Procellariiformes > Procellariidae > Pelecanoides > Pelecanoides urinatrix. Next base: position 8,542 of record VZTQ01015497.1, read on the forward strand.
GAGGCTCTTTCAGTGGGGAACCGGGATGCTGCCCGCCGTGGGGTGATATTGAAGGGTGGGTGGTTACACACTTCCATCCATAACCCGTTTCTGCAAGACGTGCCAGGTAGGGTGAAGCGATCCCTGTTTTGTCTGCTGCGCTGTGGTGCGAGGAGCAAAATTAAGCCAGCCTGGCTTGGTGGCACGGCCCGGTGCTGCTGCCGTTCCTGCCTGCCTGTGCTCCTGAGGCTTGCCACGGTGGGGAGCTGCCTGCGCAGCGCTCGGCTCGGCTGAGCTGCGACGGGCACAGTTGTCCCGGTGCTGGCAGCCACCTCCTCGGTGCAGACTCTGACCCCCGAGGTCCCGCAGCGCCTGCGGGCAGGCCAGGTGGCTCAGCCGCTCCGTCAACTCTTGCCTCATGCGAAAAGCAAACATGTTCCTGTGTGTTGCTAACGGCCAGCAGCTTTTTCAGCCCGGCAGCAGCCGAGACCAGCCTTCTGGAAAGGTGGGTCTGAACTGCCGGGAGGCGCTGCGCGAGCAGGGCGGCTCAGCAGAGCAGACTGGCGAGCGGTGCTGCGGGTGGGTGCTGCGTGGCCCCAACGCCTCCTGCTTCGCCTCTCCCAGACCCTTCACGTCAAACCCGGCTTCTTTCGCCTGCTGGAAGGCACCCATTTGCGCTGCAGCCGAAATCCTCCGGACAGCTCTGCCTACGGCACGTGCTTGTGGAGGAGCGTTCGACCTGGAGATCTCTTGAGGATTCTCCTTAAAAATGATTGTTCAGTGCAAACTGTGTAGAGGGCGAAGACGAGCTGAACCGAGCCCGTCCCGCAGTTGCATGTTGAATCGCTGAGAAGCCTTGCGATTCCCAGTCCTCGCCCCACGGTATCTGGGGAACATCACCTCTTGCCACCGCTGGTGGGAAATTGCCTCTTCAGCTGCCTCAGGAGCAGATGCCGGTACTGCTTTGGGCACCTTCTGATGCTGTCGGGGTTGTTAGCGTCCATCCATAACCCTCACGTTGTGGAGTACTGGATTTGTCTTGGATTCTCTTCCGACAGGTGCCTCTTGAGTGGCGTTACAGAGATCTTTGCTGCTCTCACTAGCTCGGGGAGCTCGGTAGAGGTGTCTGAAAGCTGGACTTCGAAACTGCGTTGTGTCGGAGCCTGTTGATCCAACACAAATGTAGTTTTGCTTGGAAACGGAAGCATTTCAGTGCTGCAGTGTCAGGTCTGTTGTTCCCCCTCAGGGGGGTCCTCTGCACTGCGGGTGCTCTCGGCCGGTGGGGAGCAGGGTCCTGAGAGGAGCGTGCATGAGCCCCCAGCCCGCCGTTCCCCCTGCCACGGTGGTGGCTTGTCCGGGGCAGCACACCTCCTTACCCAGCTTTCCCCGCCGCTGCTTTCTGCTGGGCAAGAGCAATAAGGAGATTTAACGTGTTCTCCCTAAACACGAGTGTGTCCACGGCTCGGGGGGTTGTGGTGAGCTTGCATTTTCCTGGGCTTTCTACCCAGTTACAGAGGAGGACTTGCTAGTGTATTAAACCTTGACTCTCTTGAGTTTAACTAAGGAGTTGATGTGGCATGAAGTGACTCTGGTGGTAAGAAGTGGAAAAGCCTCTTTGGGAGCTTGGCGGGGTCGGCAGGGCTCCGGCGGCGTGGCTGCTGGCGTGGGAGCAGGTCTGCTGAGGGAAGACCCGGTTGCTGTCCCTTCTCAGAACACAGCACAAGGCTGAGCTTCCACTTTCTCTCCCTGTTCATTTTCCAGCTCTAATCGGTTCCTTTCTGCCTCCACTTGCCCTTGGTTAAGAGCTCTTTGTTTGTCACCGTGTCTGAGCTCTCCTGGTTCCTGCAGTGACTTTTGTCAGGTCAGGAGAGCTGGGGCCCGTGACCCAGGCAGGCCCCAGCATGCTTTGTAGCTGTGATCATAGAATCACAGAATCACTAAGGTTGGAAAAGACCTCTAAGATCAAGTCCAACTGTCAATCCAACCCCCCCATGCCCACTAAACCATAATGCGTGTGGCAGTAACCGAGTTCCCACCTCTAGGCTGGCAGAGAAGTACAAGGAGTGCCTGACCAGCAAGGAGAAGATCCTGAAGGAGATCGAGGTGAAGAAGGAGTATCTGAGCAGCCTCCAGCCTCGACTCAACAGCATCATGCAGGTACTTGAGCTCTGCGGGATGGGGAGAAGGCTTTGAGGCCGAGCTGAGGTCACGCTCCGAGGGCTGCGTTAGATGCAACGCCTGGGCTGATTCTGCTTTGGAGACGTTTCGCTGCCGGTCAGTGTGGACGAGGGGTAGATCTGCCTCGTGCCAAGACTCCTCTGGAGTCTCCTTGTTTATGCGGCAATTCCTGCAGAACTGCGGATGGAGGAGTCATTAAATGGGCCTTTCCCTAGAGAGCAATACGCAGTTCCAGCCCCTTGTGATTGCCTTGGGAGGGAAGAACAGGAGAAGGAACTGGGTTATTTTCCGATCCAAAAGTTTTCCAGCAAAGGAGAGCTGCCAGCCCTTCCCTGGGGGCTCGCCGAGCCCGTGGCTGCGTTTAACCCAGCACCGCAGTTGCTGTGCTGGTTTCCAGTCTCCCACTTGCCAACCTGGGAGGAGGGGATGAGGAGGGCGAGCTGTTCTGTTCCCGGTGACGAAGGTTGGCCCTCTTGTTCCCCCAGGCCTCCCTGCCTGTCCAGGAGTATCTCTTCATGCCTTTCGACCAGGCGCACAAGCAGTACGAGACAGCCCGACACCTCCCGCCGCCTCTCTACGTCCTCTTTGTTCAAGCCAGTGCCTACGGTCAGGCCTGCGGTGAGCACCGAGCGGGGAGCGCGGTCCTCAGTGACACTGCGAGGGGCTGTCACCAGCCGGGGCTGGGGGGCAATGCTCCCCCCACGGGCCAGGTTTCCCTCGTGCTTGCAGAAAGCACCGCTTTGGGGACTCTTTGGGAGGTCATTTTTGTCCCATCTGCTCTGCTGCCGGATTCTGCTGAGCCCAGAGCAGTGGGGTGGCCCCGGGGCCAGCACAATGAGGCAGCAGCATTTGAAACCTTGTTTGCTCAGCTCCCTCGCTGGAAGAACTGCTTGGGCAGCTCGCTTCCCACCTCTGCCCCTCCTTCTCAAGGTCGGCAGGGACGTCCCTGCAGCCTGCAAGCTGGCTCGATGCTGACGTGGCCTCCCGAGAGCTGTCACCCCGTGGGGTGGGTGCTACGTTGTGCCACCCGTGGGTGATGGCGACTCCAGAGCAGGTGGTACCTCTGCCTGCCCTCGCAGAGGCCCTTCCCGCAGCTCACCTGAAAACCTTCCTCCCCGAAGGCAGCTTTGCATTTTGAGGGGCTTTCTGAAGCCTCCCTGAGGCGGGAGGGATTTCCCAGCAGGGCTCAGGGTCCCCCTGGGCTGTCCGCATCTCTTGTGCGGAGAGGGCTGTAGCATAGCGTGACAGCTGCAATCCCACCCACTGTGAGAGTGGGGCAGGCGGCAGAGGAGCGTGGATGTCCCACGCTGTGGCACTTGGCCACGCCAGGTCCCTGCTAACGAGTACCTGCAGCCCTGATGACCCAGCTCCTCGCTCCCTGCTTGTGCCAGCCAGACCCCAACCCCTCTTGGCTCTTGATGAAGATTTGGCCTTTACGGTTTCCAGGGACAATCCTCAAAACCCAGCGTTTTCCCTTCTCTGACCCCGTCCTACCCAGGAGATCCAGCCCTGCGGTGGCCCCACGGAGCCCTCTGGACAATTGCCTCTTCCCACTGACCCTTCGTTTGAGCTTCCTCTGCCACGGAGCTTTCTGGGGCAGGGCTGCTTCTAACTGCCTTTCCCATACAGAAGTGGGGTTCGTACTTAGTTTTCATGTCTCCTCTGTAGATAAGAAGCTTGTGGTGGCCATTGAAGGGAGCGTAGAGGAAGCCAAAGCCCTGTACAAGCCGCCTGAGGACTCGCAGGGTGAGTTGGTGTGGCCACAGGCAGCCTGCCTGATGCTCTGTGCTGCAGGCAGAGGAGTCGGGTAGAGAAGCAGATGGGTGCCGGGGTGGGCGCTGAAATGGCGCAGTGCCTGGTGTCTGCGCTGCTGGCCAAAATCCCTGGCAGCTGATCCCCTCTGTCCCCAGCTCCTCCTTCCTGAGAAATTTTCACAGCCCCTCATCTGTGGGAGTGAGCCCTGGTACTGGGGACGTGTTCCTGTCTGTCTGCATCCTGCTAGGGCCCTGCTTTTGGGGGGCCGGCGGTGTCTGGGGGAGCTGTGGCCTTGGAGAAAGGGCTGGTGGTCCTGCTGGCTGTGGGGAAAACTGCTGAGCCCCCGGTGGTCCCCACTTACACCCCTCTCTTTGTGCAGATGATGAAAGCGATTCTGACGCGGAGGAGGAGCAGACCACGGTAAGGGATAGCGCTGTCCCCTTCTGGGTCCTCTCCCAACACCGTATCACGTGGGCAAACCGATCTGCGCCTGCTAACTGGGAGGAGCTGGGCGTCAGTGGGGCTGGGAACTGGTCCCTGCGCGCTGTGAGAGCGTGTGTAGGTGCACTGACATTAAATCCAGCCATTTCTTGGGAGGAGAGAGGTGCCATTTCCACTTTCTGTCCCAAATGCAGGAGAGCCAGGGTGCAAATCTTGCCAGCTCATGTCCCACCACACTCGCATCCCACCCGGCAGCGGCAGCCGCCTCGCAGCTCTCCGGCTGGAGCTGTTCCACTTTGTATAAATAGCCTCGGGCCGGGGAGGCTGGCGTCCGGCGGGGAGGGATGCGTGTCCGTCCCCCGCCGTCTGCCAAAAGCGTTGAGCTGAGCTCTGCACCGGGGGTTGCTCAGTGCTCCCTCGGGGCCACGTTTGAGTCCTACGGGTTGTCCCTTCCGGATGCTGGGGAGAGGCCGTAGGCGCTGGCTGCCCCCAGCACGGAAGCCCACGGGAGGTCTGTGCCACCGCTCCCACCGCCCAGCAGCAGTGCCTGGCGTATCGGGCTGTTGCTGTGGGGAAGGGGAAGGGCCTCAGCTTCTGCCCCTCGAGGTGGGGAAGCTTTTGGGGCCAGCAGGNGAAAGAGCAGTGGGAGAGGAGGGTGGGGGCCGGGGGTTGCCAAGAAGCAGGAGGAGAAGGGTCTCACAGCTGTTTCACCCTCCCCAGAAGCGGCGCAGGCCCACCCTGGGCGTGCAGCTGGACGACAAGCGCAAGGAGATGCTCAAGCGACACCCCTTGTCCGTCACCGTCGACCTGAAGTGCAAAGGTAAGGGGGTACAGAGAGTGCACAGGAGTGTGGCAGCAGGTCAGGGAGCAAGCTGGCAGCAGCTCTGGGATCCTTGGGGAGAGCTCAGGGTGCGGAGAGGCTTTCCTGCCCTCAGCCCAGCTGCCCCGGCAGGGATGAGCGTGGCCTTCCAGGGGAGACTGGACAAGGTGGTTTATCAGCTCTGTCTCCCGGAGCTCCTGTCGCCCACATGAGTGGGGTGACCTTCCTCTGAAGCTTCCTCTCTTTAGTTGGGAGCTTTTCTCTTTCGTGGTGGGGTCTCAGGCCTGACAGATACAGCCTGGCAAACGCTGATGGGACGGCGTTAGAGGTTGCAGTGCATCGGTTGCCAGTTTCTGCCCCATTTGCTGTTGCCCTAGCAGAGAGGCAGGTACATCCCCCTCTGCAGAGTGCCCTGAGCTAGAGCAGAGAGCAATGATGTCCCCTCTCTGTTGGCGCAGATGAGAACGTGCTTCACTTGACCTTCTACTACCTGATGAACCTCAACGTCATGACGGTGAAAGCCAAGGTGACCACTGCCGTTGAGATGACAACCGCCATCAGCGCTGGGTAAGGAGAGCCCCAGGGGCACTGAGCCCGGAGCTCGTCGGGCAGCGACCCCTCCGCTGGTGTCCTGCCCTGGTGTCCTGCCTGTTCAGTCACCCATTGGCACAGCGATGTAGTGCCAGGGGCAGCGTGTGGTGGCAACGTCCCTCTGCTGAGCCGTAGCTCCTGCGCCCAGTGGGCCAGGGGCACTGCACGCCCAGTTGCCTGCTCCCAGCGGGTGAGGTTTTAACCTCAGTCCCTCGCCTTGACTTACCTGGAGCACCTGAAGGGCCTTTGTGCAGAGCTGCAGTTTCAAAGTGCTGTCTTGGCTTGTCCTTTGATGGGCAAAGGAGTCGCCAAAGAGCACAGCTCCATCTCTGCCTCTGGGGAGGGCTTTCACCTTGTGCACCCTCTGCCCTGCGGTATCCTTCCCCCTGCCAGGAGCCCTGCCAGGCTGCCGCAGCCTGGGCAGCGTCCTCCTCCTCTCCCTCTGTCATGACGAGCCAGGGGCGGGGAGGTTGGGAACCTCTCAGGGGAGCGGTGCCAGGCCTGTCAGGAGCTGGGGGAGAACCTCTCCTGCTTATCGCGTTCAATCACCCTCTTGCAGCCGAACCGCTTTCCTCCCTCCCGCAGCCTGTGCCTGGCAGCTCCCTTCACCTGCTTCCTCTGCAAGTCACCTTGTCTTGAGCGCCAGAGACGCGGCTGCCTCTCCCTGGGCTCCCCAGAGACCGCTGGAGCCTGATTTGTGTGAGGAATAGCTGAAATGGCAGCTGTGGGAGCCTGCCCAGGGAGCTCCGATCAGCTGCCAGCTCTCCAGTGGCTCTCCCCGGGCCAGGAGGAGGTGCCTGAGGAAGAGGGAGGTGGGAGAGGCTGGTCTGGGCTTACCTGGAAGCAAGTGCTGCCTCCCAGCCTGTCCCGTATGAGGCCTCCCAATCCTCTTGGGGTTCTCTTTACCCCGTAGGTACCCAAAACCCTCTGTGACAGCAGCTGGAGTCTCTCCGCAGGCTTCCCGTGCAGGGTGCTCCCTCCCTCGCAGCTGCCCTGGGCTGTATTGCCCCAAACCAGTGAGGCTGTGGCTTGAGCCAAACCCCAAATCCTCCAGCCCTTTATGCTTGGTCGGGCTTGTGAGTACAGTCAGACATGAAGAGCTTGATTTCATTAAGTGGAATTCCTCTGCTTAAGCTTGTTGGGTGGCACACGGCCATCAGGCCGTGCCCTGCCTACGCTGGCGATGGTTTCTCCATACGCGTCAGCAGGTTTTGGAGTTCATGCGCTGGAGTGAGCAGCTTCCTGGGAAACCGGGGAGCTGGTGCCCTGTGATTTCTGTCGTCTTCACAGCCAGGGAGGAGACAGATCTCCTTTCGGAGTGGAATTAGGGGAAAGCCATTCTGGTCTTGAAACCCAACTCGTGGATCTCATAATCCCCTTTTCTGGGCTCGGAGCCTGTTAGTGGCCGCCCCAGAGAGACATGGAGCCCAGGCTGCTGCTGATCAATCTCTTCCCTCCTCCTGGCAGTGACCTGCTCTCCCCAGACTCCCTCCTCAACTGCCTCTATCCAGGAGACCACGGGAGGAAAACGCCCAACCCGGCCAACCAGTTCCAGTTCGATAAAGTGGGGTGAGTGGGGGCTGCCCCACACATCTGGGGCAGCTTCGCCCAGGAGGTTGGCGTGAGTGCCCCGCTCCCGGCACGGCGTGTCCCTCCCCAGCTTGTCGGGGAGGCCTCGGTGGCCGGGAAGCCGGTGTCCTGCCAGTCGGCGTGGGGTGGGCTCAGCGGGCACGGCTTAGCAGGCGAACGAAGCACCTTCTCCCCCTGGCTGGCTCGCAGGCCGGGCGGGGGGGACACGGGGCGTGACCAGTGCGCTGGGGTGGCGTTAACCCTTCCTCGTTGTCCCCACAGCATCCTGACCTTGAGCGACTACATGACAGAGCTGGGGCACCCCTACGTGTGGGTGCAGAAGCTGGGCGGCCTGCATTTCCCCAAGGATCAGCCTCAGGCATGTCACACCCCCTCCCCTCTCCTCCCCCTCTCCACCAGAACGTCGAGCTGGGGTTTGGGGAGGTTTTGGGGACAGTTGTTGTGTCCTGTCCCGTCCCCCCAGACCCCAGAGCTCCTGCTGGCACCAGCTGCTCCCAAACCACGGTGCACCCTTGGCTGGGACGGGCTCAGTTGGGATGAATCTGTGCAGCAGGGCCACGCCAACGTGTTTTATCTCCCGCGTGTGATAGTCTAAGCCCTGTTACGGGCACTGAGCAGTGACTTGAGGGTGTCCCCGTGGCTGGGTGGGGTGGCTCCTGGACCACGGGGTCCCCAGTGGGTGCCCACAGGCTGGCGTGATGGTGACGGCCCCTCCTGCCCACAGCACACGGTCACTGCGGACAACTCGCTGAGCGCCAGCCACATGGAGCTGACTGTGAAGCTGCTGCGGACGAGGCTGCAGTCCCGCCTGGCTCTCCACAAGCAGTTTGCGTCGCTCGGTGAGTGCCCGGCTCCCCGCCCCGTGCCTGGGGACGGCGGGGTGCCCTAGCAGGGTCCTCTTGCAGAGGAGAGCTGACTGATGTCACCTGTAGTGGTGCCACAGATCTGCAGTGTCACCCTTAGCGTTCCCAGCCGTTCCCTCTGTCCTCGGTGCTGCGAGGGCTGCCCTGTTTTGGGTGGGAGAGGAAAGATATGCCCCCTCTCGATGCCCAGCGCCCCTTTGGGACAGGCCATCCCTGCGCTGGGAATCGATTCGGGCCGTGGTGGGAGGCGAACCACACACCCACGCGTGTCACGCGCCTGTCGGGCAGGCCAGGCGTACGCTGCCGAGGCTGCGAGCTCCAGTGGGATCGCAGCCGAGGCCTCCACTGCTCCTCTCTGGGCACCTGGTGAAGGTGTCGGAAGGGTAGCGATGTCCCCAGGTCCCAGTTTTGGAGCATCCCCACCCGCAGGACAGTGACAGAGCTCTGTCCCCAGCCCTCCCCTGCTCAGGTGGCCTTGTCCTTGGTTTCAGAGCACGGCGTTGTGCCAGTCTCCGGCGAGTGCCAGCATCTCTTCCCTACCAAGATCGTCTCGCGCCTGGTGAAGTGGGCTGCCATTCCCTATGAAGATTACGCGGTAGGCGCCGAGCGCGAGGCCGTATCCCTTCCAGCTCCCGCACGGCGCCGGCAGCTGCTCACTCCTCTTGTCTCTCCTCGCAGGAGCTGCCCTACACTAAAGATGTGATAGAGGCTGGCTTGGCTGAAGACACTCACCTCTACTACATGGCCCTGATCGAAAGGGGAACAGGTAGGCACGTTTCCTTCCCCTGGCAGTTGCTTAATTCCCCCACCAGACATCCCCAGGGCATCTTTTGGGGGTCTTCATGGGACATCCCTCCGGTTGGAGGCCCCGTGGGCTGCGGGTGATGTTTCTTCCCTGCCCTGCTCAGCCAAGCTCCAGGCCGCCGTGGTCCTGAACCCCGGTTACTCCACGCTGCCGCCCGTCTTCAGCCTGTGCCTGAACTGGAAAGGAGAGCGAACCAGCAGCAACGACGACAACATTCGGGTAACCCGGGGCAGTGGGAGAGGGGGCTGGAGAACCGCTGGCTTTTGGGGAGTATTCCCAGCGGTTCCGTATCCGGAGGAAGCGAGCCGTGGGGGTGAGGCACCTCAGGGCAGGCCCAGGAGACCCCCGGATGCAGCCCAGGGTGCTGGGAGGGCAGAGCAGAGACCCAAGCCCGCGCCGTCCTGATCCCTCTGCCTCTGCCAGGCCATGGAGAGCGAGGTCAACGTGAACTACAAGGAGCTGTGGGGGCCCAAACCGGGCTACCAGCTCCTCACCAACCAGCTGCAGCGCCTGTGCATGGTGCTGGACGTCTACCTGGAGACGGAGCCCCACGACCCCAGCGTGGAGGGGCCCAAGGAGTTTCCCCAGGAGAAGATGTGTCTGCGCCTCGTCAGGTGAGAGCCTGGGGCAGTGAGGAGCTGGGTGGGGGGTGAGGGTGCTGACAGGGACCCTGGTGGCACTGCTGTCCCCTGGAGCATGGCCTTGCCTGACCTGCTGCCAGCCTTGAAGCCTCTCCTTTAGCTGCCTGTGGGGATCTGCCCCCCGCAGCTGGGCAGTACCCCGGGACCAGGCCCTTTCTGTGGGTGCCGTGGGCTTCCTGACCCCTGTGGGTCAGCCTCCCCCTCTTCTCCTCTTCCAGGGGGCCCATGCGCCTGAAGCCCTTCAAGTTCAACTACCCTCAGGGGTTCTTCAGCCATCGCTGAGCATCGCTCTGGGCTGGGCCTCGTCCTCTCTGCAGGGTGGAGCATCCCCATCCCACCATTTCAGTTTCTTTTCTGAGATTTTGGGTTTTGTTTGAAGGTTTTGTAGCCAAAGGGATTAAACGCCGAACTGAAGGAAAAGCGTGTGTGTGCTCCGTCTGTGCGGAGGGCTGGGATGGGGGCACCCGTGGGGGCTGCAGCAAGCCCTGTCCCGTGTCTCTGGGCTCTGGCAGGCGTCTTGCTGCCGGTACGTCCCCTTGCCTGGGGCGCTGCCTGCCTCCTGCCCTCCCTCCCCACCGCAGGGCCTCGGCACCGCGGAATTGAGATGGCTAAAAACTGAGATGGCTAAAAATAGCCCCTTCCCGGAGCCCGCACTGCAGCCCCAGCCTGTCCTTGCCTGCGCTGGCTGCCAGCCAGCTGACTCGGCACAAACCCCACGACGAGGGGGGGGCTTCGCTGCTTCCCTGGGCCTGGGGGGGAGCAGAGCAGTGAGAGGCAGGACCTCACGGCACCGGCCAGGGGTGGGGGCGTGGGGTGGGGATCCCAGCACCCTGGCTTGCCCGGCCGGGGGGCAGGGAGCTGGGATGTGCCCCCTCTCCAGCACCGCGCAGCTCCTTGCTCTGAGTCCTGTCCCACAGCCGGGGCGGCAGAGTTGGGGTCCGTCCTCCCTCCTGCTTGCCGGCCTCTCTGCTGCTCTGTGAGTGATTTCTCCCCCGGGAAGGCTGACAGACCCTCTCCACGCTCCCGTGCAGCCCCTGCGGTAGCGCGGTGCTGCAGTGCAGGGCGGTGCTGCAGCGCTCGGCTTAAACCAGCCCTACCAGCCCCCTGGGAGCCACGCTTTAAAAAGGGAAGGAAGACAAAAGCCAAACCACTAAAATCCTTTGCAGAGCAGGGCCAGGCCCCCCCCCCTGTTTCCAGCCCCCTGTTTCCAGCCCACCAGGACATGGGGTCGTTTGTGCCTGCCGTGGGGTGGGCTCACCCCCGGCAAGGGCCGGACTTTCCTCCTGGGAAGGCAGCCGGGGCCCTGGAAAGCCTCGTGTCGCCCCCCCAGCCCTGGGTGACAGATCCCAGCCCCCCAGGCCAGGCTTTCCTGCCTTCCTTCACCATCTCCTCCTCCCCCACCCGGACAGAAGGCCAGCAGAGCCGGGGTGTCTCCGTAAGCACTTTATTTGGTTATTGCACAGAAAGCAAGTAACAGTGGGCTGAGGTTCCTAGTGCACCCCGTGTCTGTGAGCGCTCCTGCAGCGCCCAGCCTCCCGCCAAAGCTGGCTGCAGCCTGGGTCACCGCTTGGAGGGGACAGTTGTCACCCCCAGGCCAGGGAAAGACCCTGAGGACCCCGCCAGCCCCTCTCCCAAGCAGCTAGAGCTCTGCGTTGCACTCGTCCATCGCTTGCACATACATTAAATAAATGCACTTATTGGAGAAGGGCGGTCGGTTCCCCCGGGGTCTCTTCTCCTCGGTTATAATTCAAGTGTTTACATGTGGCGCTCGGCGTGTGTCACATTCTGCTGGGGAAGCTATCGGCCAACCCGCCGGGGCAGGGCAGCGAGGGGCTGCGTCTCTCACACGGACATATTGCTAAGGGGGGGTCCCCACCCCGGGCCCGGCCGTCGGAGGGGAGCGGAGCAGCTCCCGCGCCCGGAGGTGCTCTTCAGCGCCCCGGGGCTCTGCTCACTTCTTCCCCGCGGCGGGTGCGGGCTCAGGGGCTTTGCCCTCCTTGCTGGAGGGGACCTCGGCCTTGGGGGGCTCTTTACTGGCTTTGGGCTCATCTTTGGGTTTCGGTTTAGCTTTGGGCTCCTCCGCCTTCTCCTTCTTGGGCTCCTCTGCCTTCTCCTTCTTGGGCTCCTCCGCCTTCTCCTTCTTGGGCTCCTCCGCCTTCTCAGCCTCCTTCGCAGCAACTTTGCCAACCTCCTGCTGAGGTTTTGGTGGAGCCTCCTGCTCGGCCTTTCCTTCTTCTGCAGGTTTGGGGCCCGGCTTGGTCGTCTCCTTCACCTGTGGGGCTGGAGGCTCCGGCACAGCAGCCGCCTTCTCTTTGGGTTTCTCCTCCGCCTTGGCCGGGACATCTTTCTTGGGAGCTTCCTCTTTCCTGCCCTCCTCAGCTCCGGGCTTGGAGGGACCCTTCGCCTCCTTGGGTTGCTCTTCCTTCGCAGGGGCTTTCGGCTCCTTTGGAGGGGAGGGGGTGGGTTCCTTGGCCGGGGCCGCTTCCTTCTGCGGAGACTTGGCTTCCTCCTTCGCAGGAGATTTGACTTTCTCAGGGGACTTCACGGTCGGGGTCTTGGCCTCCTCCTTTGAGGGGGGTGCGGGTTTCTCTGGGGACTTCACAGCCGGGGTCTTGGCCTCCTCTTTCAAGGGGGTTGAGGGTTTCTCTGGGGACTTGACAGCTGGGGTCTTGGCCTCCTCTTTAGAGGGGGTTGAGGGTTTTTCTGGGGATTTGACAGAGGGAGGTTTGACCTCCTCCTTTGAGGGGGGTGCAGGTTTCTCTGGGGACTTCACAGCCGGGGTCTTGGCCTCCTCTTTCAAGGGGGTTGAGGGTTTCTCTGGGGACTTGACAGCCGGGCTCTTGGCCTCTTCTTTCAAAGGGGTTGCAGGTTTCTCTGGGGACTTCCCAGCCGGGGTCTTGGCCTCCTCTTTCAAGGGGGTTGCGGGTTTCTCTGGGGACTTCACAACTGGGGTCTTGGCCTCCTCCTTTGAGGGGGTCGGGGGCTTTTCTGGGGATTTGACAGCTGGAGTCTTGGCCTCCTCTTTTGAAGGGGTTGGGGGTTTCTCCGGGGACTTCACAGCTGGGCTCTTGGCCTTCTCTTTTGAGGGGGTTGCAGGTTTCTCTGGGGACTTCACAACGGGGGTCTTGGCCTCCTCCTTTGAGGGGGCTGGTGGCTTTTCTGGGGACTTGACAGTTGGGGGTTTGGCTTCTTCCTTTGAGGGGGTTGGTGGCTTTTCTGGGGACTTGACAGCCGGGGTCCTGGCCTCCTCCTTTGAGGGGGACCTGGGTTTCTCTGGGGGCTTGGCCTCCTCTTCTTCACCCTCTGCTTCAGCTTTCTCCTCTTCCTCCTCCTCTTCTTCCTCCCCTTCAGCTTTCTCCTCTTCAGCCTCTTTCTCAGCCTCATCCTCCTCTGTGACCTCTTCGGTCACCTGGATTTCCTCTGTCTGCTCCTCCACAATCACTGTCTCCTTCTCAGATTTTTCTACCACCTTAATCTTCTCCTCACTCTTCACCTTGATGTTGGTGGTGATGCTGGGAGCCTTGGGGACCACCTCAGGGAAGGAGATCATCCCAAAGCCAGACTCGATCCGATATTCCTCCCCTTCCAAGAGCTTTCTGCCAGGAAGAGACCAGAGCAGGGCAGTCAGTGATTGCTTCTCACCCAGCTCTCACCTCCTCCCTTGACCAGGAGCTGCCAGCCATGCCCTGCCGCTCCATCTCCCTCCTTGCCCTGCTTTCGAGATGCTGGTTGACCCTCCTGCTCCTACGCCCAGGTTTCCTCACCTTTTCCTCTGCAAGCCCTGTGGGACGTTGCCCACCACGGTCTTGGGATGGAAGTGTCTCTTTCTCACCAAGAAGGGCCCAGGTGTTAGTGTGGGCCCTTGAGAAGCGTCCCCAGAGACACCAGCACTAGGGGCTGGCTGAGACCCTCCCACCTTCCCCTTGCCCCCCCCCATACCTATAGGCAGCAATTTCGATGTCCAGGGCCATTTTGACGTTGAGCAGATCCTGGTACTCCCGGAGCTGAGCTGCCATCTCCCACTTGGTGTTCCTCAGCTCGCTGTCAAGCTGCTGGATGGTCTCCTGTGGCCGACAGAGCAACTCATGTGGGGGGCCAGTCCCCAGGAGCAGGGGGACACAGAGCCCCCCTAAACAGTCCCCTGGTCTCCAGAGGAGGGAGTGGTCACCCAGCACCGGGGTGCCCTCACAGAGGGGTCCGCAGCCACCTCCCCCTGCAGCCACAGAGGGAAGGGGACACGTCCAGGGACTGTTTCAGTGTGTCCAGCTCCCTTGGGGGAACCGGCGGGAGCCCTGCACCCCCTCGGCTGAGCCCCTGGCCCCCTCCCAGAGCTCTCTCCAGCAGGGACAAGATGTGGGAATGTTTCTAGGACTTGGGTGAGTCTGGTGGCCACCAAACCCCAGCCTGAGGCTGCTGGGGATGGGGCATCACCCTGTGGACAGTGCAGCTCTGGGGGACAAGGCATGGTGTGAACCCTGGGCATGGTTCACTGATGCTTGTGACCATCGTGGGCAGCTCAAAGCCAGGCAGAGATGTGGGACAGCTCCGTCATGGGTGAGGGACACAACAGTGAGGATGCAACCTCAGGCTCTGGGGACCTGGTCACCAGGAGCTGGGGAAGGCCGGCTCCAGATACAACCCTGAGTATTTGCCACACATTGTCACCATCACTGAAGCCAAAGCCCCAGCGCTGCTCCTCCCCAGGGGCTGGACGGTCCCTCCCCACCAGACGATGTCTAGGACGCTGCCCACTGCGCCACGTTACCTGGTAGGACAGGACGTCTGCATGATGGCGTTCCTCCGAGTCCTGTCTCTGCCTCTCCAGAGACTCCTGCGTCCCTTTGAGGGCTTCCAGCTCGGTGGTCTTGGACTGGAGCTGGCGGCGGTACTCGCAGATCTCCTCCTGGGCCAAGCGGATGGCGTCCGTGTTCACCTTGGCAACCTCCGAGAGCTTGTCCAGCCTCACTGCAACGGGGGAAAGGAGAAGCTGCAGGGAGGGAGGGAGGCCGCCGTCTCCCCTTCTTGGGGAACCCCAAACCCTTTCAGACTGCGCGTCCCCTGCCTGCGTGTCCTCAGCCCTGGGGGGGGCTCCTTGGGTGCGCTGGTTTCCCCAGCCCTGGCTCACCCTGTGGGGGGCAGGTGAGGGTGCCGGGGCTGGGCGGGTGTTTTCACCATCCCGGACTTTTTCCACGCTGCAAACCCACGCTGCAAACCTCCCTCTCCCCTTCAGCTCCTGCCGCAGCCCCTGCCCCCCCCC
>VZTQ01015498.1:0-73118 GCA_013400755.1 Pelecanoides urinatrix
GTCCGTTTTCCGCAAGTCAGGGGAATGAAGGAAAAGTAGCTTGGCAAGGCTTACTTGATATAAAATATGTCACTAAAGGTTTACGAAAGACAGCATCCAGTTCAGGTAAGGGGAAAACAATAGACTGACTGCTTGTTGGAAATAAACTATAATTCCCTCACAGATATTGGGGAAAAGGGATCCCAGGTTGTGAGTTCTGTCATACTGTTTTGGGTTGAGGTTTGCAAGGGACTGCAGATACCATAAATTAAGGATAATTAGCCTTCTGTATGAATGACTCAAAATGAACTTATGCTTAAATCGTATATGATAAGAGGAAAAAGAAATTAAGAGAATGAAGCATGCTGAGGCATGTGCATGTTATTAAGTAGTGGAAAAACCTGAGTGGGTTGAAATAGGGAAAAGAGGGTTGTAGAGGGTTGTCAGACTTTGTTGTTTGACCTTGAACAGCGGAGCACTCATTAGAGTGGCTCACTACATGGCTTTGGTGAGTGGTATAATTTTAGGAGGCATTCAGTGATTTTTCATCTTGCTGTTGAGTCCCAGTTCCCAAGGTTTCTAGTTTGAAGTTAAAAAAAAAAATATCAGAAAAAACAAGCTTATGTTTAGCTGACTTAAACTTTACTATACAAAGAAATGTTTGAAGGACTACAAACATGAAAAAGGAAAAAAAAATAAAAACAAGCAAAACAAAAAAACAAAATAAAACCAACAACCGAAAAAACCCCAGAAGCTGAAAATTGCCATGTGAGAAGGGAAGGAGAGGAATTGCAGCAAGCAGCCAAAATGCAGAAGGGAAGATTCAGAAGGTACAGACAGCAGCTGATGTCAAACCTTGCTTGAATTATTTTATGTTGCTATTCTGGTAACTTCAGATTCTCAGGTGCTCTCTCTTTCCAATACCTTTCCTAAGTCCACATGGTCAGGGTGACGGGAAGTCTGTATAGGTCTTCCTGTGACTACACAGTATAAGGCCTCCTCTATCCACTGCTCATCAAAAGGATGTTGTTAAGGAGTTGATCTCAAACCAATTCTATATTCCTCTTCCTCTGATGAAGTCTTTTCCAACCTTAGTGATTCTATGATTCTATGATTCTATAAGTAGTATCTTCCTGAAGTGCTTTATGGGGCTGCTTTGCTAGATTCAGGCTCTGTTTGGCTCTTCTGTGTAGTTTCTTTTTCAAGCTCTGTTTACCTAGTGAAGGGTAGTGGCTAGGGCCTTATAGCAATGGTTATCTCATTAGATATCTCTCCTTTTGTAATTTTGGGAGGATGATGGAATAGGTAGGTATGAAATAGAGTTAAATTGCATCTGTTCTGTCCCCTCTGTTAAGCATCCCTTATGAAGCTTAATTTTGGGTCCTAAACATCTGTTTGTCAACCATCCCACTCCTGCTCTCTTTCTAAAATACTCTTTCTTCCCTCAAGAGATTGACAACTGCTGCAGGGCATATTTCTATGGTTTGGGGCTCCCCAGTGCAAAAGAGATGTTGACAAACTGGAGAGGCCATTAAGATAACTGGGGAGGGCTGGACCACAAAACATGCAAAGAGAGGCCAGAGGAACTTGATTTATTTATCCTGGAAAAGGGCAAGCTGTGGGAGCAGGAGAAACCTAATCATATTCTGCCACAACATAGAGGAGGGTTACAGAGAAGATAAAGCCAGAGTCTTCTCAGATGTCCACAATTAAAGGGCAGGAGGTAGCAGTTCCAATCTGCAATAGGATGTAGGGGTGTAAGAAAAAACATTCTTTGTTGTGACTGACCCTTTTGGACAGGCTGCCCAGATATGCTGTGGAGGATTTCAAAACATCTCTGGGTGAGGTTTGGAGAAACTTGGTCTACCTGTGAGGTTGCCCGTGCTTAGAGAAGAAAGCTGCGCTGGGTGGCATCCTGAGTCCCCTCCAAAACTAAGTTTTATATGATTCTGAGTAGCCCATGAGTATTGTTGTTTCTTGGGGTATGATAAGGATGGACTGCTGCAAAAGATGTTAAGTGTAAGGTTGGATATCCCGGTGGGCAGAAGGGTGTTAGGTGGTTGAGCTTATATATACATCTGGAGAGAGAGACTTGAGCAGAAGAGTAACTTTGATCCTCTGATCCTTCTTAAAAACTAAATTTTGTTTTTTTTTTTAAAAGTTCTCTTAACAATGGACTAATAGGAAGGATAGGATAATTAACTCTGGAGTTGCAACTAGCAATAATAATCCATAGTTCCAAAGAATACAACTTCTTTCCGTTTTGTCCCATAGTGGGAAGCAGCAAAGTTTAATGCTTCTTCCGGAAAATAATATTGGCTTTTGAGATTAATAAATAAATTAAAGCTGTAAGTTTTGATGAGAAAAATGCAGGAGTACTTGGGGGTAAAACCAATCCTATTCTTTCTGTTTTGTAATGAATAGTGATAATGTGGATATGTGGGAAGGTTTGGAGAGAGAGAGGACATTACACAGTTGAGAGGGAGATTGCTGATGCTCCTTGAACAAGAAAGAAATTTGCAGAGGAGGTGGGTGTGTGGCATATTGCTGGTACAGAGTTAAAAGCACATAACTTCAGCTTAGTCTGTAACTGGTTATTCTCACATAAATGACTTACTTTGTCAAGGAAAACCAGCAGCTCTCTATTCCTAAGTGTAAGAATAGAGTGAATTTATGGTGTTTGACCTATTAGGAAACAGAGGTTCTTGACAGACAATGTTATACATGTGAAAAGTGAATGAATGTAGCAGGTCTCAAAAGAGACCTGAGCAGATCTCACAAACATACGATAAACTTTGTTTACCCTATCTATACAACTTGCTCCAAATATGGCTTAAATGATTTCAAAACTTTTTACAGTGCCTCATAACACCTGCAAAGTATAGAAGTTGACTAGTACCCAGAGTTCAATTGCTTTTTCTTAAGAATATGTATAACTTTCTTGGCCACATGTATTCATGTTATTACTGTGATGCATAAAACATAAAATTAATCAGATAATGTTAAAAAATAAGAAATTTGGCACCTGGGGACTTCTGCTTCATCTCAAGTCCTTAAGAAAGTCTGAGGAGATGTCAGCAAATCCAGGACATTGATTGAAGATATTTTCTTTCTCATACTGGCAATACAAAATATCTGACAGTCTTCATGTATTTTTATGGAGCTGTTTATAGAAGCTGCTCTGACAGGTTTTATTTACCAGTATCTGTGTGTTCTTGTTATGCTATGTACGTTGGATTTACTTATGGCAGCTTATAGGTGTCAATGGTGGGAACCAGAGGAGTTTCCAGGTTTTGTGAAGTCGAGTTACAAATATCTTTTGATTATAACTCTCCCTTACCCCCCTTCAATCTGGGTTTCAGGAGCAAACGTTATACGTCATATTTATACCTGGCTGATGATAATTGCAGGGCATTACAGGTCATAATTTCTGGTGACCAGTATGAAGTGAATATGCTCCGAAGCCATCAGACTTTTTCATTCTGTTGGATCCAGACATTAACAGACCTACCCTAGCTAGTAAAAATAAGTGGAAGAGTCAGTTAACATCATTTAAGATGAATATTACCTACTTCTCTGGGGTATTTGTAAGCAAAAAGAAGGCTTTCACCACATGTTCCAATGTGACGACATGCTGGGTGCCAGCATGCAGCATGAAAACTGTCCATGTCCATGATAACCTGCTAGCTTAAGCCAACTTTCTTAAAAAGCAATGACACTTGCCAGCTTCTGAAAGCAAAGTGTATTTAAAAACCTGCTACAAGAACAATTGCAACTAAATTTTTCCCCATCATTGTTTATACCAGTTCATGTCTCCTCACTTTCTATGTTCATATAAAATATTCTGCCTTTGTTTCCTGTACACAGTAATTTATTGTAATTGAAGAACTTCCTTTGACATCAACTGATTACCTCAAGCAACCATAAAGTACTTGTGCACATATGAACGAATTCCAGCAACTGAGACGTTGCACATAAGGATTTTTTTCTTTTATGAATCCATTTTTCAAAAGTGATTACATTACTTGGATTAAGCCAATAGTGTTAATTCTCTTCAATGCTTTTTGGAATAAGGTTTTCTCTTCTATGTTCTGTAAACACTATTTATACATTTGAACAGTCAATTTGAGCTTAGGTGAGAGATGGAAAAGTTGATTTCACTGTATTGGAAAATGCATAAATGTATGCCAAACAGTAGTTATTGAATTGTTATAAAGTTTTGTTTATGTTTTATTTTTGTAACTAATCTTCAGATGTTTCTGTAATCTTCCTTGTCTGTGGATTCTCCAGATTTAGGGAAAAGAAGAATATACTGAAATTTTTCCTTCTAACAAAGATTTTCCATGTACAAGAAGTTCAGAGGGCTAGAGGATGATCAAATACTCAAAAAGGTAGATAAATGATTGACCATATGACAATCAAGATTTGCTAACTTAAGCTACTCCCAAATACCATGGTGTTTAAAAAAAAAATGTATATTTGTGACTAATTTTTTTCTTGGCTAACTCAGGAGTTTATAAAGAAGTGGAGTCATGCTAATTCTGTAGTACAAAAAGGTAAGCAGTCAGATGGAATGGACTGTTACATGTCAAAGTAACAGCAAACAGCTCACAGCAGCCTGTTCCAGTATTAGGTCTAATATTAGTTCTGTTCGGACTGTTTATTTTTGTGTGCTTCAAGCTATGAGTTTTTAGCCCAGTGCAAACACAGTTCATTTTGGAAATATTTATTGAATAATCCTTTTTGTACTATCTTCTGTTCTTGCAAGCTAGCTATAAAGCAAACGGAAATGTAGTAAGCTACCAAAAATCCTAGGAAGCTAACTAGTTTAGCTAGCTAAGCTGTTAATGTTTTATAGTACAAAATCAGCAGTTCTTTTTTTCTGAGATTTCTTTCTTTATCTTCTCTGTTCATCTTATAGGATACACGGATGAACAAAAATTAATGATGCCTTAAGACTTCTAGTGAAATAAGGAGTAAATTAGCAAAGGAAAGTTTGATACTCTTCCATTCATTACTTTGCTTAAAATATTTTGTCTGCCCGCCTCTCCGTCTCCAAAATTGTGGCAGTCAGGAATTTCTCACTAGATTAAAAAAAAAAAAAAAAAAAAAAAAAAAAAACCAAAAAAACCAAACCTAATTGTATTTATGTGTTTGGAGTAAAAGGCATAGGAAATTATTATATGTATTTCCATGGCAGTTACTTTAACATTTATTCAGTTGATATTACTGTATCTATAGATACTTCAAGGTACTGTGAGGACTGCTTTGCCATGTGTGTTCATTATTAAGTAACTGTTTATGTGGGGCTAAAGGACATGAACAAATGTCCTGTTAAAAGGTGTTTGTTTTTTTTTTTTTTTTTTTTTTTAAAGGAAACCTATTTATATCTGACCTTGTTTATTAGAACTAGTCTTTTTTTTTTTTTTTTCCCAAGATGGATACTCAGGCTTTGCAGTATGACTCCTGCTCTGCTTAAGTTTTCTAACTTGTTTTGATTTTAAAGAAATTGGTTAGGAAAATGAAATAGTACAGTATAGGTTAATTGATGGATTGATTTTAATAATTTCTGGATTGTCTTCCAATAATTTCTTTGAATAATATTTCTGGATTGTCTTACAATAATTTCTTTCAATAATGTGAAGATGTGAGGAATGAGAAAATGGTTAGATGAATTCTGTGATACTAAGTTTGTCATCTGCATTAATGTTGTGTGGTCTCTGTAAGAAGCTAGAGACATGCTAGTGTTTTTGAGGAAATGCATATATTATGAGTAATTATGCTACATGTTTTGTAGAATAGTATTTGAAATTTAAAATTACTGAGACTTGAGCGACAACCCTCTTATGCCCTGCTTCCTTATATACCCACATAAAACTAGACTGCTCCATTCATACTATATGGTATTTTCCTCCCTTGCATTTAAAAGAGAGGTCAGAAGGAATAAATTTTAAATGAAAGAGAAAAAGAGGAGCAGAGGTAATCGCTTTTGAACAGCCTGTAATTATGATGCATCTTCAGAATTCAAAAATCAAAAAATAGCTAAGAGAAAGCCTTGTTATAACCCAAAACTTTATTACAGTGTAGTTTTCTTGTAATTTCCAGTTTAGCCTTATAACTATGTTTAGGGACTTGGAACTGCTGGTACCTCTTTTGATGAACTGCACCAACAATGTGATTGTGAGAACAATTTCTTTCTTTTTGGCAAGCACATATCAGTACCTCTGTGCCTGCTTTCTGTAGGAAGGAGAGCTCTGTGGTAGTCTTCCACATCCTCACAGTGGCTATTTAAAGTTATCTTGTGATCCCAAAGGATCAAATGGGATAGTTGAGAGGCAGGAAAAGAAGGATTCTTGGACTGTGGATAGCAGAACTTCTTAGGATTGCGGTATTTGGTTAATGATCCCTTAGAAACTTCTGTTTCTTTCTAAATAACTCACATCAGGAAGAGAGTTTGCATGATCAAGGTCATTGAAAGTGTCTGAGGATCTAAAAGCAGACACTTTATTGATATCTTTGGAAATTTCATTTAGCATACCTTACACTCCAGCAGAAAGAACTACCCAGCAACAGATGACAATCTAACATTCAGGAAAACAATTTTTTTTTTACCATAAATATGGCAATCACATTAGAGCAACATGAGCAAAGATATTCTAACTAGGTACCTTCGGCCATTCCTTTTTGTCTAGAAGCAAAATTACTAAGGGAGAAATGTGTGCATTTGTGTGGGTGAGAGGAAAGATCAATTCTTTATTTCTCCCTACAGTTGACCACAGGAATTCCTGAAGTATGGAAATAATAACAATACACATTATTTCTAACAACTACTGCTGCAATGATAGTCTCCTGTAGGCCACCTGCTTTCTTAGGTTTCCTCTGCTCTATGAATGTTGAAAAGTCAAGCATTTGAACATTTTTCTATTTTAAATCCTAAATTTTAATTTTACCATACTGTCCTTAAGAAATTGATTTCCTCAAGAGTATCAAAACTACTTGGAGTTTTTATCCTACAAAATCCCAGTTCTGCTCAGAGAATGGACTGAATTATGATTTTTTTTTTATTTTCCACTAAAAATTATTGATTTCACAATTAACATGCATTTTTAAATCTATTTTTTCCTAGATTTCTCAACTATTTTGGAGAGGTTATGCAACTGAAAGAAAAGAAACCCACTATTGATATCTGCCTACAGTAGAGGACAAACACGAAAGGGTTTGTGCACTCAGTGAAACACCACAGTCCTTGTAGCTTGCCAGGGGATGTAGCCTATCACATTCTTAACTCCTTGTCCTACTGTCTTAGACTAATTTAATTCTTTATTTCTTCAGGTACATCACCACTTGTCACTTCATTTACACTTTTTAGAACAACAACTATTATTTTTTTTTTCTTTCTCTTCCTTTTGCTCCTCCTATACTTAGGTGTTCAGTGTCTCTCAGCAGTTGCTTCCTCTGCTAATCCTATCACATTTGAATACCTAAGCAAAACTGGCTGATAAGATCTCTTCTTGCTTTGTGTACCATTTAAATATCTTACTTTCTTCTAGTTCAGAATGCCTCTGATCTTTGATCCTGAAAAAGGGTCAGAGTACAGAAAATTAAAGCAGTCATTTTATAGTATTTCCCTCTCAAACCTGGAAATTTCTGAACTTTCTTGTCCAAGCCCAGTTAAATTTTGCAGAGTGGTAGCAGTCTCAGAGAAAAGTAAATCCCCACAGGTGGTGTGAAAATTCAATAGAGAGGAAGATACAGGGCAGTATCACCCTGGAAAAGGCAGGTTTAACTCATGTTCTTGCACATGTTAGCTTGTTTGTAAAATAATGTATATCCTGGTCAACTGATTATTGCCAATTAACATATGCAAAACTCTGCCTCAGACAATTCTCAATCCCTGGTGTGTCAGGATTCCTGCTTGGTGAGGGTTTTGAGATGGACTTGTCTAGGTGTTTTTCCTTGTAAGATCTCAAAAAAATAAAAATAATAGTAATTAAAAAATCTTTTAACCTCAAAAACCATGTTTTATTAAATTGTGAACTTGAAAACTTATCTGTTTAAATAAAAGACTCAAGTGACTAGTTAAAACACAAAATAAAACAAAACAAAAATCTTAATACACAGGTGGTCTTTTGCCCATGGTGTCATAGCAGAAGAGATTCTAGCTTCAAGGCTTGGTTTCAACCAGTTTTATGACTTTCTGAATTATAACATACTCAGTCACCACCAACCCACATGAAGGTTCCTTCTGTCTCATTCTGACACTGGCTTGCAAGTCCCTTTTTATTTTTCTCCTTTTTTTTTTCTTTTTTTTTTAATTTTCTTTTTTTTTTTTTTTTCCCCCTGAAGGCCTCCTACTCAATTACAATACACACCCTGTGACCTTTGGATCTTCTGTTCTCAGAGTCTGCTTAACTCCTACCTAAAGCAACCCCCAAGGAAATTCTTTTGACCCAGTCACTCTTTGTAAGGGAACTTAAAGAATAAACTGAGAACAAACATACAGTGTCTATTGTATCTTATCAGCTAGGCATACAGATGGAACAAGGAAGGAAAAGGGGATTACAGAACTAAAGAAGTAAGAGGGTGGTATGTGTTTATGGGGACTCAGATTTGTTAATGCCTTTAGTGACACAATTATTTGCTTATGATAAATTATAGGGAAATCTGGATGAGGCAATATGGTCTTCAATTAAGAAGTTTTAGTAAAAAGATTAAAAATTGAAAGAACTATCAATTAGAGGGAAATAATTTACAGAGCATACTTCTTGACATTAGATTTGCTTTTGAAACTGTAGATAGGAAATTGTGCGATCTATGAAAAAGGGTGATTGGATGTTCTATGAATAAAACTACCAAATGGAAATATAAAGGTAATAAAAAAAAAAAAAAACAAAACAAACCTCTGTTTTGAGACTCTATTGCCCTAAATGCTGAAACCTGGAAACCTCCTGCATCCTTCTTTCTTGCAAAGTGTAGCTTACTATTAGAAGAAAATGACATCTTGACTGCTTTAGCCAAAGCTGTCTCAGTTTAGAGGTGTTTTAGCATGATTAGCAGCCTGCATTCTGCCTTCCTGTTATAGTAAAGAATCCAAGAGGAAAAGGTGAATGTGATATTTTTGCTGCTTTCTCATAACTCGATTAATAGTAAATAGAATTAAGCTTGAAGAGTTTCAGAGCGTTCTGCAAGAAACAGATCTAGGCAGATCAATGCAGCTGCAGGAGTCAAGATTTTAGATGCAGAAATGTCATGACTCAAATCTACTTTATGTCCTGTCATTCGGCATGACAGTCCTGTTGAAGTTAACCACCACAATAAGCTGCTGTAGAATTCTCAGCTGACAGTTACACCCTTGTTGTGGTGACTGATGCTGCTAATGAATGTTGTTGAAACATGAGAAACAGCTTTGAATGTGCATTAACAGATGATTCCAGAACAGTCAAAGAGCTAGAAGCACTGTCCTCTCAAGAAACTGAAGAATGAAGATTCCTTGTGCCCTGTGAAAAATCAAGCTCAATTCAACCAGTTTCAGGCACAACAAAAAACAAGGTAAAAAGACATGCAGATACGACTTAGGCCAATGTTTTGAAATATCCTTTTCCCCACCCCCCCTCTTCAAACACACAAAAACCCCAACCCCACAAGCTGGATTCCTGATACTTTTAACTGAAGAATTTGAGCTGCCTGGGTACCAAAGGGTAATCGGAAAACTATGAGTGGCTCGCTATTTCCCTGACAAAGGAATTTAGTCTGTTACTTGCACCACTCCCTCTCCCTCTCTCTGAAACTTCTCCAGGCATGTAGTTGATATCCTGTTTTGGGAATTCTGACGTAATTCCCACCCTCTACCTGTTAGGGTTTTTATCGTAAAGTCTAAGTATCCAGTAATACTGCCATTTGTGCCTTAGTTTAAATACACTTCCATGCTGACATTTTATATGAGGTAATTGCCTGTTGTATCTCACCAATACAGGTACCTGTACAGTGGCATTTAGGATTTCCTTGCCGGTTAAAGGGATGGACAAAAACAAAAGAAATACAGCACATCCACTTTAGGGTAGTACGTCAAGTGAAAAGAATTGCTCTAAGGCTGAGATTATCCCCAGAGCATACCTGTTCAGAATGGAAAAAGTGATAGAGCCTTGCATCCTGTAGCGTGAACAGCATTCTTATGATATATTCTGTTCTTCTTTGATAGTTCCACTTTTATATCCCCTTTCTATGTACACAATTTATTGCTTTCTAGTAGGTGGAAGTGTGATGTTGCATAATTTGTTTAGATTCTCCAGGGGACTAATAAAATATATTTCTTTCTTCTGTTTTATGGATAAGTACAAATTCATGTTTTTAACAGAATCTGAGTGACATGTAGTGAATGATGTATGATCTCCATCTAGTGCAAAAAGACCCATAAACTGTGCTCAAAAACTAGCTACCCATTCTCATTTGCAAGATTATACGCCTGCTGCAGTACAAGCAGCATTCAGTTGATTTATAGCAGGATTTGCACTTAAGACTGTTACTTGGCAGGGCTCATACACTTCCTGGTTGTGAGTAACAAACAGCGATGTCTCTAGTTCACCTTTAACTGCTGTCCTGGATACTGTGCCATGTAACTCAACTAGTTAGTTAGGTCTGTTCTTTATGAAAACGTGCAGAGTTCAGTGCTTATTTATGCTTGAAACACCGGTCACAAGCTTCCAAAGTGGTGTGGTTCAACAGAGTCTGTTAAAGCAACTTGGGTCCTGAATTTGAAAAGCCCTTGTTGTGAAAAATCTTTTTAGCAACCTGGAACTACTTGTCTCCTGTCAAAGTTTGGAGTTTTCAGCCAGCTGGTAGGCATGTCTTACCATGGAGTAATACATTGCATCAAATTAATACTGAAACAATATATGTATAGAAAAGCTAGGAAAG
Organism: Pelecanoides urinatrix; assembly: GCA_013400755.1. NCBI lineage: Eukaryota > Metazoa > Chordata > Aves > Procellariiformes > Procellariidae > Pelecanoides > Pelecanoides urinatrix. The sequence goes on from VZTQ01015498.1 coordinate 10,894, forward strand.
CTTTGAGAGACCTTCAGTTGCTCTGTGACGAAGTGCATATTTGGAAGAAAATGTGAACTATGCAGTAAACTGCAATCAGCTTCACAAAGAATGATTGTCTAATATGAAAACCAGACTTTATCATTAAGTTGCTCTTCCAGTCTACTAACTGCAGTCAAGAGCATCCTCTTGGTCCCATTCCTGCTTTATCAAGGATCTGCGCAAGTGTTTTGGACTAAGGCTTTCCTACACTTTCACACTTTTCATCTCATTTATGCAAAACTTCCAGCTGCATGTTTAATTGATCTACAATTAAACACCTTCTCCACAGTGAAAAAACATTCACTTCGTGTGTGTGTCTCTTCACAACTTCTCTTAGTAACCTTATGAATGCTGTGCAGACTTTGCTATGCAGTTCCCAAATTGACAGGCTACTGCAGAGGAAGAATAAGGCATTTTTTGCACTAGTTTACAAGTGAAGTTCTTGCGAGTAAACTTATGTATTCAGCGTGAACTGAACTTGGCTTTCAAAGCACTCTATATATACAGCAAAATCACATATTCAAGCAGTTCAATAGGACTGGAAAATATGTCTGGATGAGTGTTTTTCATTAACATCTGAGTTCAAGTCATTAAATCGGCTGAGTGGAAGTTGTCCCAGTGTTTGGTCAGTCTCCATAAATCTGTTTGGATTTTAGAAGCACCAGATTGGGTTGTACTCAGGGCATAGAGGCCATACAGAAAAGAATGCTCATCAGTATGTTAAAAAAAAAAAAAATTAAAAACAATTAAAGGAAATAATGAAATGGAGGAATACATCTCATACCTTCTCTTTCCCACAGATATGGTTATCAGTTATTAATTTATTATCTCAGTACAAGTTAATAAAGTTCTCTAATTATTTTGGTTTTATATATCTTAAATCAAATTCAGTTTTCTTGTCCTCTGTTGACATGCTTCCTGTACTCCGTAGGACAGATTCTGTTCTGCACTAAAGACAAAACTTGGATTGTTTTGATGTTAAACTTAACTAAGGCAGCATTAACACCAGCTTGCTATTTAGAGGAGGGGGACAGGGGGAAGACATTATGATAATCACACTTCTGAGTGATTTTACAAATGCCTTGGGGAACAAAAAATTTTCCAACCGTCCCGTGGGGTGTCAAACATTAATCCCCTTAACCATAAGCACACTGTGTCATTTCTGGTTTTAATCACAGCTGCAAGCACTTCACACCCTGTTAGTACTTTTGAATCTAAAACTGCATACAGATCAGTGTGCTGTAACTCAGAGCAGCTATGAGATAGAACAAATATTTTGGGGGTTAGAATCCTTAACATGTTCTTCACCTTGTGTATCCTTTTCTTTACAAAAGGAAACACTATCTGGCAGTGCCTGTGAGAAAGGTGTCAGAGTTCTTCCACCACCAGTTTCAGGGAGAATGGAGAACAGTTGCACTTGATTTTTAAAAGCAGTTTCAAAGAGAAGAGCTTTGAGGGAAAGGGTTGCTTTTGTACGTAGAGGAATGATTTGGTGATTCCTGGAAAGGTATGTTAGCAATGAGTAGAAATGCTTACCTAGAGCTATGAATGACATTTTGAATAACCAGAAAAAGGAAATGAAAGCTTTTGGATGTTGTTTGTGCTGGATGATGCCCTTAATAACATGTTTTAGCTTTTGGTCAGCCCTGAATTGGTCTGGCAGTTGGACTAGATCATCATTGTAGGTCCCTTCCAACTGAAATTATTCTATTCTATTCTATTCTATTCTATTCTATTCTATTNTCTAGAGAGGATCTTCTAAAACAGTTTGATCTCTTTCCAAAGTCAGGTTTTAAAACAGTACTGTTGAAGACCTATCTTTTTTATTTGTGGGAGAGATTGTATTATGTTGGTATTTATGTTGATTTCTGCTAGATGGTGAGTAAATTTCTCATTTTCCTTATTTTTTGCTAACCACTGACTCTATTCAAAAACATTAAGCTGAAAAAATACTCCATACACGCTGTGAGAAATCTTCTGAAAAATTTATCTGGCCTGATTTTTTTGCCACTGTCATCCTGTGAACAGAGAAAAGGATGTAGTTAGTCCTTGTCATTTTCCTGAACACATCTATAAGCAAATGCACTCGTTTCTGGAAGCAGGATTTAGTATTTCCTCTTAGAACTTTGAGCTTCTTGTATAGTGTAGAGAATTGCTAGCTATATGCTAAGAAAAAAAATCTGAAAAGGAGAAGGTGTTTGCAGTACACGTTCATGAATTTAACACAGACTGTGATTGTGTTCTTTTTCAGCAGGGGGAGGTTCAGGAGTTGTGAACATCTGCTAGTACTCCTGTTGTGAGTTTAAGTTTTTTATTCTTAAGGTAAACAAAAAGCTTCTTGGAACTAGAAAAGATATAATTGATTGTTTGTGTTCATACAATTAAATACTCATTATCACCAGAGTCAATATAGCACAAACATAATCCTACCTCTGAAAATAAAAATTTGAGTTGTTAATGTTTAGTTTCTCATGCCATAACACAAAACTATGAGACAGCTACTGTTTTATTCAGCTCTGCTGTTGGTCCCCTTGGTCACTGCAGACAACTTATCCAGAGTCTCAGTCTCCAGTATTGTCCACTCATGCCTCCGCTTATTCTTTGTGTTCTACAGTTTCCCTAGTGTAGTGGTGACAATTATTGTTGTCTTAGAAAGCAGGGAAAGGCCTTTCTGGAGTCTTAGGTAGGCTGATAGAATGTTTTCATGCAGAAGTTATACTCAGATACCTTCATTATGCATGCACTGCCCTCAAAGATGTTCTGATTCAAGGAGAGCATACAAATAAATCTTCTGTTATTGAATCTTGTGTACTGAAACATATTAGAATGGTTGGTTTGTTTGTTTTTCCTCTTGAAACTTTAAATGCTGCAATGCACAGATAGAATAGAATTAGTTGTAAAGCATTAAACACAGAAGGAAGTTAAAAACTTTATATAATATGATGGAAGTATTCTGTCTGCCCAAGTGATTTAGTCATTGGTTCTGTTGTTGTTTGGTAGGGTTTTTAACCTCTTGTAATGGAAGACATCTTTTACACCTCTTGTCTTTTAAGTTCACATGGGTTTTGTACATGCGGTGCAAGATAGGAAAGTCTGTGGGCAAGAAATAAACAACTTCATCTATCTGCATGTCCTTGGAATGTCTGAGAAAAACAGATGCTTAAGGCTTAATTCTAAAAGATTGAACATTAAGTGTTAATTTTGATCTTGCAAGCTTGGAAATTCTACATCTGTGCAAGCAAGTTTTGCAATTGTAAAGCAAAACCACTATGTCTGATATTATATTGATCCTTTACTATGCATTTGTAAATGTCGGGGGTTTTGACAAATGTATTTTGCAAACACAGAGTAGCTCTCAGAATGAAAAAATGTGGCTTTACGTAATACTATAGAATGAAATATATGAGAGTCTTAGAAGAGATGTGCAGCTGCAGCTTCTGTCAGCAGAAGTTGCTGATAATAAATGAGAAGAATGTGAATGATTGATTTGCCTTACAAGGGGGACTGTTGTAGGTAGGTAGGGTGTTTTGCAAAATCATGCATCCTGCATTTGTAATAGATCAGAGGTAGGTCACAATAACAGGTAATGAGCTGTGGAACCACTGATCTTAACTGTCAAGTGCTCAGCAGGTAACAGAGGAGCAGAGATAGCACTTTAATCTTTGGGCACAGAAAAAAACCTACATATATTTATATATTAAAAAGTCAAAGCACACCAATAATTCCTGGATCGAATTGCACAATTCACAGTTCAATTTCAAAACCAGGATAATGTTTCTGTTGGACAGAAATCTGTCTATGTTGGTATAGTTCTGAGGTTTCTGTTTAACAGAAAGCCTTATAGAAGGGAAAGATATTTGTCATTAAGCCCACAAAAAAATTTATGTTGGGATCTTAAACTCAGATATAACCTTTTGAGCTTGTAATGTGAAGTGAAAAGCATTCTAAATTACTTTTGCCTGCAAACAGATTTGATAAGGTGCTGGCAAGCAGATGTTTGATTGCATAAAATAAGTGAGTCACCAACTTTAAAGATATAAAAAGAGATGAGTGTGATGCAGGGATGAGACAGGATATGCATGCCACAGTACTGAAATTTGATGTCAATGCACCACTTGGGATTTAAGCTGCCTGGAGCAATTTGCAGCATGCAGCTTTGTTACATAATTTCCGTTGTGTTGTCTGAGAACAAGTAAGAGTTAAAAGGCATTCACTAAACTTTGATGTGGGTATGGCATGTTCTCTGATCTTTGCTTTTCACACTAGCTAGTTTATCTTGACCCTGACCTATCAGGTGCTTCACAAGAAAATGCATCCTCACAACGCCTATCCAATCATAGTGAGCTCAGAACCATCATAGCAAAAGAAAGGATAAAAATTGAAATATAACGGGTCAGATTTGCCTGGTATGACTTTTATTTACTTCAATGAAATTTCCTGGTGCAATTTGGTCCAGTAGTAGAAAGAATGTCAAAGTGTGCAGATGTGGAAGCCTGGCTTCAGACTATATACAAATAATGGTATAAAGACTAACAATGAACATGAAAAACTAGTGCAAGGTCTTGATGACTTTTTGTATTAATATAATGGAAATATTGGTTTTATTGTTTCTAATGGGAAGGTATATAAAGACGGGTACAGACTGACATCTTCTGAATTATGAAAAGAGCAGTGGCTGAGTTAATTTATGAAACTTTGAAGCATAAATGAGGAACAGGGAAAAACATTTAGGAGGAAATGATAGAAAACTCTTCCATTTAGAGTTTAATGGGAAGGAAGGATGATGAGGAAAAGGGAAGAGAATACAAAACTGTCTACTCACATCTCATTTCACTTACTTTACATATCAATACCTGGCAAATGAAATGGCAAAATTAGTTTTGAAAAGAGACCATTTAAGTTATATTTATGGGAAAAAAATGTATTTATATTATTGTGCTTATGGATAGAACAGGCTTGTGGAATACTTGTGATTAAATAAATCAGCTAATTAAATGCTAGCATTTCTAGATATTCAATTATTAATAACCCTGATGTTGACTTTGTCTCTATAAAATGCGTTTGCTTTTCTAGACAGAATAGGGCTCTTGGTAACCAGGGCAGAACAATTGATAGATCTTTGTCTGTATGGAAATTGCTTATTTGGTATGTTAGAATGAGAAGGAGCTTTTTTCTTTTGTTAGAAAATGTTTTTCTTGTTGCAGAAGATTCACTGTTCCATGATAGTGAAATAAGTAAAAAGGAAAGAGAGGAAAGACTATGGAAACAGAGACAGAAGGGCAGGAGGGGAAGGATTTTTCATGAGACAAGAAACATTTATTAGATGAAGAGTAACAAAAATAAAAAGGCTTTAAAAAAGAATTCAGCTGTGCTCCCAGCAATATTATCAATATAAGAAGAATCTTTTTTACATATTGATTCTTAGAACTGGAAGTTCTTAAGGAGATGAGTTGCTATCAGAAGAAAAGCACAGCACTTCTTTTCTTAAAGTCAGGTGGAGTTCAAAGCACATTTATCTTTTGGCAGCAAAAAACCATAACTGGATTCAGCCTTTCAACTCAAGAGAATCTCCAAGAAATTCAAAGTCCATTTATCTTTTAGCCACATACAACTGCTCAATCCAGCTTTTTGGACTAAGTGATGTTTTTCAGGGAATTAGGAACATCAAAGAACAGAAACAGCATTTAAAATAACTCTTATTGCAAAGTGGAAGTGTATGTCTGGGTCAAAAGTCAGTCCATTGTCAGCAAGATTCCTCATAGCTGAGGATAGAAATGGTTGCATTCTGAAGGGTACATGAATAAAAGTCTTTCCTCAAAAAATGAAAGAAATGCTTTTCATACTGAGAAAAATGCTAGGATTGTAAATAAAAAGTACAGGTAATAAAAAACTCAAGTAATGCAAGGAAGTGTGTACAGAGAAAATACACTGAAAAAATTCATGTTTGAAATTAGGTTGGTTGAATGGGGAATAATAAAATCACTTTAAGTATTGGAAATAAAATACTATTAAAGTAAACATGAAAATGATTGAAAAATGATGTTTAAAAGGGTTTAGAGAGAGAACAAAGGGTATACCAGCAATTTCGAAAGAAGTTTTTATACTATTTACTTTCTTAATCTGAGACTTTAATTCTGTGTTGTACTATAAAGACTGTGCTATGAAACATCTCACTAATAGTAATATTAGGGGTTGGTTGAGGGGTTATATTTGTGTTTTAGTTTTGTTTGGTGTTTTTTTTTATTATTATTCTTTTTAATAATGAGTCTTTGCATTACAGTATTACATGAGAGGTGCACCGAACAAAACCAATATATTGTTCTGAGTGTTTTGGATCACAGGGCAAAGTGATGATCCTTTTCCGAAATCTCTCAGGTGGAGACAAGAGACAAATGTATGTAGTGGGGAATTAAAGGAAGTAATGAGGAAAAATTGTTAGATATTAGAAAATAGAAAATTTTTTTTATTATTAAATTGCTATTCTCCCACTATTAAATTCCAAAACATGACAGTGACTAGGCTAAGTCTAATTGATCAGTTTGGTTTCTCAGGGCAGCCTCATAACTTTTCAAGCCCTGTGCATTATCATCTGTTTTTTTTTGTTCAAAGCAATGAGACAACTGCTAATAATGGTATAATTCTCACAGAGTAAGGCATACACCAATGAACCCAAGGCTAGTTTTCCAGGTCTGATCAAGAAAAATTGAAAGAATACACACGCACACAGATTAGAAGGGTTCATCTTTCTCTTTTTCATTTTTAAAAATTAATCTACTTTAAAAAAAACAGGACTGAGCTTCTGATGGGCTTGGTTCATCAAATACAGGGAATTATTACAGGTGTGACCTATAGATGCTAAGCCATCTATGAAACTTTGCAACTGGTTTAAAAAACCAGAAAATTGTTCAAAATTGTTCACATGATTTTCAGAAAAACCATATCCAAGCAAATTCCAGATTATTAATTAATGCAGGTTTTCTTCATGGCTTTGTGCTCTGATTATTTTAAGTGTTAAAATGAAATTAATGCTTCATGTTTATATGGTGTCTTATTTAACTTTTTCTCAGACCTTTGGCGTCCAGTGCAGAAAAATGGTCAAGAGCAACTTTACACAGTAAAAGAGTAGACTATTCTGCCCTTTATTGGTAGAATAATTGTAGCCATTAAATTACTCTTCTAGGATCTCTTGTTCATCTGGCAGATGAACCTGTTTCAAAGGTCAAACATTGCTTGTGGCAGGGACCATAACATGTATCTTTCACTTAGTTAGGACGGAGGTACCTAAATTACAAGCCTGAAACCACATCAATTTCTGTTTTATCTCTAGCCTGATAGATCTTCATTCCTATCTGCTGGAATAGGAACGCCCCTGGTTCAACTGAAGGAAATGTGGAAAACATCTGATTAGCTCCAGTTCCTAGTGATGAATCTGATTACCCTCTACTGATTTACATCTCAAGCCTATGTGTCAGTATGCAGAGATGAGTAAAAATTTCCATACTCACAGTCTCCATTACTTCTTGGAACTGCAATGTACTGACTTCTGTACTTTTAATACAACTTCTATTGCTTTCCTTCTAGTTATTTAAATGACATCTTACATAAAACCTCTTTTTACTCTCCTTTTATTCTTTTGTTTCAAGGCAGAACAGTTTTCACGTACAATTCAAGCTTCTAATTGGGATTACTTTCACATCTCTCTCATTGGTATCGTTTCCATTTACCCACATCTCTATCTGTTACATCTCAGCTTACTTCAGTCGCTTTTTTTTTTTTTTTTTTGAGCCTCCTCCTAGGTGTCTATTTTGTTTTTTCTTTCCATCTGTGTAGTTTGTTTCTCTGGGTCTTATTCATGGTCTCTAACTGGAGTAATTGTTACCCAATTTTTACTTATTTAGGTTTTTACATATTTCATGAAGTCTCAGATGCATCATTTTTACTGTTGCCCAGCAGGTTTCTGAATTTTTGTTCAGGAAAAGAAAAAGAAGGGGCATTTTTTTTTTGTTGCTATTTTCATCTTTTCAATTGAAACTACATTTTTCTTCTTTTTTTTTTTTTTTTTTGTGATGTAGATTGTACACACAACAGTGGTAGTGTGCTGAACAATCATTCTCCTCTTGTTCTTGGCAGTTTTACTTACTGCCTCAGCTGGATGATATATAGAAGATGAGATTAGGTCTTATGTATGTACATATTATTTGTGTGTAGTGTACGGCTAGAGAAACCGTTATTTGTCTTCCCTTTTTATATCATATATGAGTTACCGCCAATTCCTTTTACTTTCCAGGGTTTTTACTTTTCTGTCTTAGAGCTGACTCCTTATTACAGTGCTCCCTATTTACTGCCATCTGTACTTCTCTGCTTTTGTTTCTATTATTTAGTATTATTGTGTCAAATCACAGCTTTAAGGCAAATTTTGAACAAAACCATACTTCTGAAAATATATCCTCTGTGTTTTCTGATATGCAGCTGTAAATCAAATATTTTAACATTTCCACCTTCGATAACTTCTGTAATTCTTGCTCACCTTATATGACAAAATATTAACTGCAGACATCATTAATTTAACTTGGTGCCTGTGGTGTTAGCCAGACTCTGGGAAACCACCATGACACTTCTGAAGTTAGTAATTTGTGCAAGATGAGATAATATGTTGGTCCGCTGTCTTAAATATCTACCAGTAACAAAGTTTCTCAACCAGTTATCAGATGTTCGTTTAGCTGATGATTCATGATCCGTTATTATATTATCTCTAGTTTTTTTGTAATGAAGAGCTAAGATTGTTTTTTTAAAATTATTTATAATTTTGGAAGTAGCACAGAATGTGTTAATTTAATCAGTTCTTATTACAAATATACTTGGACTGCACATCGCAGTAGTGAATCGTTCTCTTCACATAGGAAAGTGATTTTCTGTTAATTAGTGATGGAAATATTTGAACAAGCCTTATTCTTAAAATAATTAGCTGTGATTTTAAATACTGAAGAGTAGGTAGGATCCCAACATTCACAGTCCAGTTCAAAATATTTGTGGGTAAAGGAGAAGTTTGGCTAGAGCAGCTCTGTGTCCCCAAAATATGCTCAGTCCTAAGCAGTTAGAATGGGGTTTCTTTATTTCATATAAATCAAGAAAATTATTTCAAGAGACCTAAATTAGTTCTGGTATTTCTGTTGTTATTCAGAAAGCCAGAATGGCTTTATACACTCAGAAAAACAAAATTTTTGTTATAAGCAAAATAACTGCATAAAGTTGTTACCAAAAATTAAATAGAATGCAAAACTGGTAAACCAGCCTGGTTTAGATTTAAAAGAGACACTTCCTTTCTAGAAGATTATCTATTCAGCCATAAAGACATGCATATAAAAGAGTATTTCCTATGCTTTTTTTAAGACTACTATCTACAGTGGCAGCTCAGCTGCCATTCAGCCGAAATAACAAAACTAAAATTACAGCTCCTAGGTTTTGGCTGCTTTACAGAAATGATGTGCAGCCAGGCTTATAAAGGGAGCAAGGAGTTTACAGAGTTCCTCGTTGTTTTGTTTGGGGGTTTTTTGTTTTGTTTTAAATTTGTCTCTCTCATATAATGTGACACCTCCTTCACTCTAAGTTTCTGTATTGAAACTCAAATGTTTTGCACCATGAATGATTGACCTGTCTTTATTCAAACATGAACAAGGAGGTATTGTGAGGATGTTAAATCCCTCATATTAACACAACAGAAATTCACAGAACCACAGAAGTTTTGAGGTTTGGGTGTGACTTCTTGAGATCACCTAGTCCATCTCATGCCTTCTACCTCTTAAGCAGGGTCAGCTAAAGGAGGTTATCCAGGATGTGTCCAGTCAGGCTTTGAACATCTCCAAAAGTAGAGAATCCACAACTTCTCTGGGAAAACCTGTTTTGGTCTTTGAGCACCCTGATAGTAAAAATATTATTTCTCATGTTCAGATGGAATTTCATGTTTTTAAAGTTGTGCCCATTGACTAATTCCATCCTTGATGAAGTCACTTGAAGCTCAGGCACAAATTAATTGCAAGGACAGAAATGTTAAGATACTTATATCCATCTGGTATTTCCTCTGGGTTCATAGGTTTTGTGGAATTTCTTTGACTTTCTTCAGTCCTTTTTAACCAGTAAATCTGGAGACAGGGAGAAACCGAAACTAGGAGTATTAAATCCTAGTAAATTGCATTAGAGATGTATTCACACAACAAAATAAATCAGTGCTAAAAATACAGGTATTTCAGTATATTAACTTTCATAATAGGTACTGATGGTTTGACACATCATTCCTTAGGTGTCTCTTTCATGCTCCCTGAGGGAGATGAATTCCAGAAAGATGTAAAACTTCTAGTTGCAGGACAACAGTATAACAATCTCTTCAAAATTATACACATTCTCTGAGTGCTTCTGACAAATAAAGTAGAAACCAAGTGCGTCCAATGTCTTAAAGAATGATTCACAATCTTAGCACAGAAAGAGAAACAAAATGATTAACAAAATAAGGACAAGATAATGTATTTATTTATTGTTGTACTTATGGTTCAAGTTCAACAAGAGGTCTAAATAAGGCAATGCACATCTTTTTTTAGGTCTCTCTGCCCCCCGCCTGTCGTGGTTTAACCCGGCAGCCAAACCCCACACAGCCGCTCTCTCACTCCCCCCCTCCCTGCCCCCAGTGGGACAGGGAGAGAATTGAAAGGGTAAGAGTGAGAAAAACTAATGGGTTGAAATAAAGACAGTTTCACAGAAGAGAAAAGGGAAAATAAGAATAAGAATAAGAATTGATAGGATATACAAAAGGAGTGATGCACAATGCAATTGCTCACCACCCGCGCTGACTGATAACCAAGTAGCAATCAGTACTTCCTGGAACACGCCTACCATTCATATACTGAGCATGACGTCACATGGTGTGGAATACCCCATTGGCCACCGGGGCCAGCTGTCCTGGCTGTGCTCCCTCCCAGCCTCTTCCAGAGCATGGAAGCTGACTGTCCTTGACTAGCCCTGCTAGCCAGGGTACTTAGCAACAACAGAAAACCTCAGTGTGTTACCAATGTTATTCTCATATCCAAATCCATATCTCAAATCCAAAACACAGCACTAGGAATAAATTTAACTCTATCCTAGCCGAAACCAGGATACCACCCTTAATGTCCATTGTCATAAATCATTGTGCCAGCCTAAAATGTTGAGAGTGACTTTGGGTAGCTGTCTAGCCACGCAGCACAGATGGACAAACCCTGCCAAAGAGACTTGGCAGTTAGGTGTTGATTTATGCCGAATTCAACAATATTGTCACAGACCTACTGCTGTAGTTATATTTTGGGTTTATTCCTGTAAAAAATGTCTGCATCTGCTTTTGTCAAGGTAAGGTTTTTCAAGATCCTTGGCCGAATATTGTCTCAACTGATTTCTGAGGCAGTAAGTATGAGCCAATGTTGAGCTTTTCGAAACACTCAGACCTGCCCTGGAGATTATGTGGGATTAGCAGAACAGCTTGAAGAAAAGCCTTGGAGGCAGCAATAGTTCCACTCTCTGAAAGCATACATGCTCTGTGTTTCTTTCCCTCCGTGCAGTGGCTTACTGGGGACACCATAGCGGTTCAGTAGAGCCTTGTGCTGAACAACATTAGGGAGTTGGGGCAATAAGAACCGTTTCTGCCTCTGAGGTCCTGTATTTACATGTAATGTAGATCAACTGCCTTCTCTATCATCCCTGGAAAAAAGTATGTAATGTACGCTTTCCTTGGTTTGTCACTCTGAGGGGTAATGAAGCTTTCCATCTCTTTGTCCCTCAACACTATTAGCATCATTGTTTTACACTAAGGCAAACATGATGTCTGAAATCTCATACGGCACCTGGTAATGGGTGGGAATCCCATTTTTTTGGATGCGATTCAAGACTGGCACCTAATGCTTACTGGTGCTTTACTCGTTATGGCAATAGTAGGAATTAGACACCTAGCACATATGTAGATTCCTAACTGTAGTCATCCTAATATTGGATGTAGTCCCATCCAAAACCTAACTCTGTTTATACCCATTTATATATGTGGCTTGCATATGACTCCTGAATCTGGCCCACTTACTGTGACGACACAAATTTGGGTATAACCATCACATCATATATCTCACTTAGATTTTGGCTTTCTGAGGAAAAAATATTTTAGCTTTTTCCTATTATATTATTACATTATGACAAAATGTACTGTCATAGTCACTTGCTGCTCAGCTGCAATGATAATTAATTCATAACCTGTTTTCATCACTTGGAAGAAAACCATTTGTACAAAATCTGCTCTCACTGCTTTTTTGGTCTTCTAAACATCAAGATGAGTTCAGGTCAAAAGATAGAAATGGATACTGAAGGTTCAAAATCTAGAAGGAAATGAGCCAAGACTCTTAAAAGCTGTTTCAAAACTAACAAAAAAATCATTGTATGAAATACTTGATATAAAATGGAAAAGACTTGAAATGTATCTTCCAAATTTCATTGTGGGTTTAAAGTATAACTATTTCTGTGAGAAATGCTAAGATATATGCGACTTGTTTTGAGAATGCATGTTTTTAAGCAAGTTATAAGTAGGTGAAAACATCAATTTTTTAAAAAAAAACTTTAAATGTTAAACACTTTTTGTTAAGTAAAGGCAATTTCACATAAAAAATGACTTCTTGATTCACTGTGAAGTTCACAATTCATTCAAGTTTTCAACATATATAAAATAAGGAGACACATGACATTAAATAGCTACTTTTTAAAAACTGCTTGGAACAAAATTCCATCCAAATTTGTATAATATCTATTCCGACAGATTTTATACACCTCACTAATCTCTTAACCACCTGACCACTCCTGAATGGGACTATACTATACTATACTGATAGTATAAATTAACATGTTTAAAAGATCTAAGAGCAGGTTTCAAAGGAATCTTTCTGGAGCTAGGCATCCAGCCTTCAATCATTTTCACAGACTTATTTAGAAACTCAAATGATACATTTTTCCTTTAGATTATAGTAAAAGAAGTAACATTCTTCCATGACAAATAACTCCTGTATATAACAGTATTTCTCAGATACTCTTTCTTTCTGCACAAGCCCACGAGATAACATGACCTTAAGTTCCTAATCAATAAATCAATACTGCTTTTAGATATCATATGCAATGTGACATTTAGAAAGGGTGGCAAGAAGAATGTTAGGAATTATTTCTCAGTATCATTTCTATACTTACCAAAATGTCTTCCCCTAGAAAGGAAGATAGATTGCCTTTATTTCTGTTTCAGACTTCAGTTCTCTGTTCATTCTTATTTCAGTCGTAAGAAGGGCAAAATTATGATGTCTGTTTTGAAGTCCCAATTACCCTCATTTATGTCAATGGAAAGTTTAACTCTATTGAGACTTCTTTGTGTTTTAAACCACTGAAGCACAATCCAAACACTTAAACCTACGGAATCAAAGGCCGTGCACCTTTGAAGTAGATGACGTTCTGTCTGTAGCTCTGAATACAGCCGAAAGGCTTGACCTTTCTTAGCATGGTACTACATTGTACAGACTTGTCTGTGTCTTTCCCACTGGGAGCTTTAAATAGGAGCCAAGTAATTTTCATTTTCCCTTTTTAATTATTCCATGCTGCAAGGTGGATTTTTGTGGCATAATGTCAATTAGTTGGAAACAAGTGAACTGCAAACTTTTGACACTGCAAGAATTTTTCCTCTGTCCTCTGAGAGTTGGTAAGCACTGTAAAAGAAAAAAGATTCTGTCATTTAGCTTTGCTTGTGCTATTTTTTCCTCGCACAAACTTAAGCTAGGAAAAGTCTCTGGTTTCATTCTAAAGGCAAGTAAAGACAATGGTGTCAAAAAGTAATGTTTAATTGTTGGTTTTATTCTAAAAATGTCTATCAGGGCACACAACTTATGACACAGCTAAGTAAATTCAGTGTTACATTCTACACACAGTGAGTTATTCTGCCATGCTTTTCACAGATTTGGGTTAGAAGGCACCTCTTGAGATCATCTGGTCCAACTCCCCTGATCAAACAGGGTTAGCTAGAGCTGGTTGTGTCCAGTTGGGGTTTCAGCATCTCCACACATGGAGACTCCACTACCTTTCTGGGCAGCCAGCATGTACTGCTGCATGGGATTATTCCTTCCCTGGAAAAATGAGGATGACTCATGTCGCATCACTAGAGATAATACAGACTTTACACTCAAAAAAAGTACATCAAGTAATTAATGTAATTTTTAGTAGGATATTCCCCTAACCCCCCCAAATTAGAAGATTTGTGTGGGGTTTTTTTCCTTGTCGTTCAGAAGACAAAGAACAATCTTTAACTGCCTGGAAGTCAGGGAGTTTAAAGGGGTTTCAGAGGATCCTTTTTTATTGCCTTTTATGTTGTCTAAGTGTCATCCTGTTCATAAGAAATGTTCCTGGCTACTTTAGGTCAAAATATGTATTCCTTTGGCATTGTCTGCTTTCATCTAAGTCATGGTAGGTAACTGTGGGAAAAAATATAATTGAAAAATAATTTCAGTTCAATTACTAAAGTTTTCTTTAGTTGTGGTACTTTCAGTTAGTATTATTAGTAAGTGACTGGATGTTGTTTTATATTTAATTTGTTCTGGAAAAGTGAGATTATGTGCAATATGTATCATAGAGAGAGGACATTTGGCATGTCCATACTGTGTAATGGCATGCACGAATATTTGTATTGTCTCAGAAACACCTACAGGGAGTGGCGTACAGCTGTGCTATCAGCCTGCTGTTGAGGATAATCTGTCAGCTCTGCTTAGACACATGATGCTTCATCATGCAATGTAGAAATACATTTTGTTTCTGTCTTATGTCTGAAAGTTGAATTACATTCAATAAAAGTCAGGATTCAGGGAAAATAGAAGTCATCTTTCGTTGTCCTTATTTTTGTGCTGGTTCCTCATTCCTCTGGGGAAAGTTTTGTGAGGCCTGAGCTTTCTAATCCTTCGAAACACAGTGATGAACATTAACACAACTTTTGAATAGGGTTTGTTCGCTTGACAGGAAAGTTTTCTTCTTCTGGGGCTGGCACAGCAGAGCAAATGAATCATTATGTTTAATGTTTAAGTGGTGTCTGCTTAAAAAGGACTGTCTTGTTTTGTTCTTTTCCAAGCAACTGGAAATTCATTGTGTATTTTAGTGCAGGACAGGTCAGGTATGAGCAACAGAAATTCATAAGTGACCTATTTATTCACCTTACAGCAACATAGAGCCTGTAATGTAGACCATGTTTCGTTGACGTTTCAGACCCCTCAAAATAAGGATTAAATTGGTAATGCTGACCAGAATTGGAATGAACTGTCATTTGTTGATGTTGCAGTAACAAAACAGTGGAAATCTGCAGTAGCATTTGAAATCTGTAATTTCCATGGTATATTCACTTTCACTTTAAACACCTGTTAACAAGATAATACAGTTAAATACGTCCTCTTGTCCACTTTTCTAAGCTCTTTTCCTTCTGCACCCCCATACATACATAGTATATAGGTAGATATAAAAAGCAACAGTTGTGAATAGATTGTTCCATATGATCAACACGTAGTGTATGAATGATAAACACATTTAAAATGCTGGTGACAGCTTGAAGTAGTTTTCAGATATTGTTTGAATATCCATGTGCTGTCATTTCATATTTTATTTTTTCCATTTTTGGTTTTTGGAAGATTGTGAACATAAGGAAAAAGTTCACATAAAACTAACTCTACAACCTCTTTCCACTTCATAAACCGATTCCATTGCAAACTTCTTCCATGTGTGTATCTTATGTAAAGCCAACAGTAAAATAGTTTGTATTTTTGGAGGGTGCAGTTGAAATAATAAAATGAGAAGAAGATTATAAAAAGTCATAAGTGGGCATATGAATTAAAATAGTATTGTTGTCCGAAAAGCGGATTCGTGCCCGGCGTGCAAGTAACCAATTCCACACGCTCAGGAGAGATATTGTTTTATTCAGGCCTGGGTGCTCGGTGGACTTGCCACAAATCAAGCACACCTGGTTTAGTCACAATACTGTTTATATTCATGCTTCTCATACATATGCTAAAATCTTCTCTTACATATTCATTAGATTTCCGAGAACTAATTATAATATTACATCATCTTTCACGCATGCTCACTGAAGCTCTTAGGGTCTTCTTGAGGGTCTCGGGGGTCGGCAGGGTGGTGAACTCTTCATGCTTCCTTTCCATATATGGTCGTAATTTATCTTTAAGACATGCTTGGACCTTGTTCGTTTATCGTTTCCATAGCTGAAATTAATAACCTAACAATACTTCTAAGACACACAATTCATAATTAATTACTACTTCACATAACTACAAACACACCTGTTAGTTACCTAACTTCTAAGCAACCAATCTCTATTGTTTAAAATTACAGAAGCGAGCAGTATAGAAACCACAACAAACTAAGCTATCCATTACCATGGGTACCTTAAATTAAAACATATACATCTTGATCTGGACACCCACTCACTCTATATTAAAACATATACATCTTGATCTAAACCCCCCACTCACTAACTTCATCATTCTTATCTCTTATTAACTGGTGTCTGACCCAGTTCTGGGCAAGGGCTATACACAGAATGATAACACTTTGAGGTTTATGGTTGCTTATGATTAATATTAACAGTATGAAAGGAATAGTAAACAATTTAATTATAGGTAAAATCTGTCATTAGTGAAAAGGTGTGGATGGTATTGGACAATAGTCATGGGGTCATAAATTATCTGCTTCTATTTTAGGCAGTGAATAAAGAGTAGAGATGGTGAAAAGCAAGAGAAGACTTGGGTTTAATGTTACCAGGTGACCCAGTTTTAAGTTGAGTTTTCTTTGGCACTCCACTCTAAAAGAGTCTTTGGGATTGAACACACAGTGGATCAATTGTCCTGCCCAGACTTCCATTGGCTGAGTCATGGATGTTGGTACTTCTGCTTTGTTAGGAATGTCATGGTAAGATAAGTACAGCAATTATTATGTCCTGATATATTCCATACTTCAAAATAACAGTAATATAATGATGTTTATCAAACATAAGAACATTAACAATTAATTATTTCTACATTCCAGAGGTTATATTTGAAGGTACCTTATGTAGTTATTTGACTTCCTGGTTCCCCTTATTTCAATAGTGAACTGGGGAAAAAAATGTATTTCTTTTGTAGTTTAAACGTATATAAAATTACCATTGATAAAAAATAGCAGTAAATTATCAGTAACAACATGCAAAGTGAGACCACTATCCAATTTTCAACATAATTCTTCAAGCTTAATGTGTAAAATATAGACTAAAAATAGAATATCAATTACATCACTACATGCATTACCTATTAAAATTAAAGTAGTATTTTTATTTATTACTGTATTTATATAAACAAATAATAGTGTGTGTATAAAATGTTGATTTAAATTTAAAATTGAAGTAGCAGTCAATCTGCTATCATAATGAGACAGTGTTCCTGTAACTTGGTGGAAAAAGTTCCATTAATATTTGTGAAGCAATATGTTAAGATTAAGGTGCTACTTAAATTAAATTTTCTATCCCTCATTGTGGCTATTACCTGAGAGTTACTGTCAAAAACAGTGAGAGTAGTAAATAATATACTTCAGTGTGATTATTTTTTTGAATACTTCAAAGATAGAAATGTGCTTTATGCCTATTTTTCAACATAAAGTGGTCAAAATTTAGAATTAAAATTTCCTGTAGGTTTAGTTGTAACTTCTCTGCTGCAAGAAGAGTCAACACCTCTCTCTGTCAGAGTTCCAGGCAAATGTTATCACAAAGAT
Organism: Pelecanoides urinatrix; assembly: GCA_013400755.1. Classification (NCBI taxonomy): domain Eukaryota; kingdom Metazoa; phylum Chordata; class Aves; order Procellariiformes; family Procellariidae; genus Pelecanoides; species Pelecanoides urinatrix. The sequence goes on from VZTQ01015498.1 coordinate 28,741, forward strand.
GATATACCTTTTAGGTGGTAACAGAGATGCATTTTGCCTTATCACCTACTGCGTTTCTCAGATGCTCTCCCCCAGTGTAGCAGCTAGCACCTTTGAAAGCACTAAAAACAATTGAAAGAGGTTAATGAACCATGCTGGCATAGTTAGGTTTTACTTTGAAATTTTGATGCTGAAATTAAGAATTTCAGTTGTGACTCAGTTATGGAGCCAGAGTAAATGCAGGTCATTCAGCATTGTAAAGTATCAGGCATTTTTAATTAATACTGTACTTAAGGGGTAGTAAAAATTTCCTGAAATAAGTAACTTAAAAACTGCTTCTGTATGTTTTGGAAAAGCACAGCCATAAATAAATAACGCTAAGACATTGGTTCAAGCTGATTAGCTAATTGTAAATTAAGAAAACTGTACAAAATGCAAACAGCTGTATTAACATAGACAGAACAGTATCCCTGGTACAGATTATGCACTGATCACAACCAATACAAATATTGAAGCGTGTGACACTTTGTAACTACCTTTCTACTCCCTCTGAAAAGAATCCCTAATCTACTTTGATAAATTAGACAATGCTAGCTTAAGCAAAGTAAGTACCAGGTCTTTGCTAAGTTAAATCATTTTGACTGAAATAGGTTAGCATACAGTTATATGAGAACCATAGCTAGCAAAATCACCAGGAGCAATAGCTTGTGGTGTAAGGGTGACAACAATGAGCTGGGCTTAGACTGGAGGGAGTTGATAGACGATGTATGATCATGTCCTACCTATAAATATAGGTTATGGTTTTCTTTCAAATTCTTTTTCTTCTCTAACATTGCTTGCAGGCATCTAAGTTGTTTGATCTAACCTCTGCCTCAGGTTTTCCTAAATGTAACTCACATTTACTTGCATAGGTAGATTTTTTCCCTTGTTTTTATTTGTTTTGATTAGAAGAAAAAGCTGTTACATTAATAATACTACAAGATTTTTTAAAGCTATATGGGAATAGTTGTCTGTGTTTTATGAGAAAAAGAAAACAAATTGTGTATAAGTCTGTTACTTGGAAGTAATTTGACTAGTTTCTTTTTTTCCTGACATTTAAAGGTGTGGCTAAAGCATTAGATATAATATTAATATAAAAATAAGGTGTTTGGAAGAACTACTTTAGACAGAAAATTGCTCTTTTCCACAGAGTAGAGAAGATGAAGGGGTCCTGAGATCACGACCTATATAATGCACCTGCATGATAAATTTAATTGACTCTCATGTAACAATTCTAATCTTCTCTATAGACAGTTTTGTAGGTGATCTATACAAAAAAGTGTGTGGATTAAGTTGTTTTTTTTGGGGGGGTTTGTTGGTTGGTTTTTGGCTCTATTCCTAACATGCTGATTCTGTACTATAGAAAAGTATTAGTTTTCACAGTAGACAGCAAAACATGTGTGTGTTCTCCAGCAATTGCTAGCACCTGAGCAGTCATTAAGATACAATGTCTAAGTAGCATCAATAATTCCAGTGTTCTCTTCTCGGAGAAAGCAAAGCACATCAAACCAGCAGGAAACATTAAAACTGGAGCCAGAAGATCGTATTTGTTCAGTTTTGTGGTTGGAGAAATGGCTGTCTCACCAACCTGGTAGTAAAATATATAAAATCAAGTGAGACAGCATATTTTTAGGTATTATAATATTATCAAACAAAAGATGTTGCTTTAAGACAGTTATTCTTGTAGAAGCTTGAAAGGAAAAGAAAGTCAGAAATCCAGATCTGATCTTACTGGTATGATATACATTAAGGTAGAGTGTACTAGGCCCAATCTTACACCAGAAATAGTCAGAGCAGATAAAGACACAAACACCCCCACTCCCCCCCAGTGTTTGTAGTGACATTTTTTTAATTAACTGTACTCAGGGTGAGACTTAAGCTGGTTGTATCCAGATTGCTTGTAGGATGAAGCTTGAGTTACTGTCAATCCATCTATTTTCCTTCTATTTTCATAACAGGATTAAGACCTGAGGTGAAAAAGTGAGACACCATATAGGTTGTGTGGGTAATTGAAGAGTTTTGAGCCTGAGTGTAGTATCAGGCTCCAAACCAAAAGGCCAATGTAGATCTACTCACAGTAATCAGGATCAAGACCAGTGCACGGCCAGTCTTGTAAGACTGACAATCTAAACGATCAGCCTCGAGAAGCAACTTGTACAGATTCAGATCTAAATAGATCTCAAACTGGATTTGTTACTGATGGTTGTCTATAAAAGAGCAAAAGTTTTCATCCTCTGATATTAAGACTGTAAAAAAAGAAATTCAGTTTTTCATTTGTATACTTTTACACCTTTATAACTGAGAAGAAAATCTGGCTCAGATTTCTGTTTTGATATCCTCTGGATGAGAATATTACCCAATTCCTCAAAGCTGACGCACATTTTGGTTTCCCCTGAAGAGCAGCACTTATGGCCATCTGTTAGGCTGGCATTATTCCTAGGCAAAAATTGTTGTGCCAGTTTAAAAATGGCATGGAGGACCAACTGGTAGAAAGAAGCAATTTCCATGTCTTCTCCCTCCTGTGGTAGCCTTCATCAGATCTCTCTCTAAAATTTTCTGTCTTTTTTTTTTTTTTCCCCCCAAGTGTGTCTGGTTAACAACAAGGCTGATCACAGAAGGTTAATTGCCTACATACCTCTTTAACCAGCGTTAATCTTAGACCTCTACTAATTTAGTTTTTGTCAGATTATGTCTGAGATTTATAAAAGTCAAGAAAAGGAGGATGGAGTTTAAAGAAAAATAAGGTGAAAATTAAGGAAAGCACCAAGAAGCACATGAAAGGCTTTTTAATGGCTCAAGTTGTGTGACAGAATCACTTTTTATTAGTAAATGAATAATTTGTTTTATATTAAGCCATTCTGCAGGAATCATGGCGCTCAGTTTTATTTCTAAGAAAAGCCATTAGCTTTAACAGTGTTCTTCCAGTTCAGCCTGGGATACCACATACAGTATAGATTCTAAATGAATAAATACAATTATTATTGAAGCATCCAAAAGAGTTTACCTCTCTGTGATTATCTGGAAAGAAGTATGCAAACAAATTTTCTCCAGAGGTTGCCTTGAAGAAAAATGTTTATTCTAGACCTGCAGCCTTGCAGCACTTCAGCTATAAAGCTTTCAGCTATTTTAAACACTTCCAGAAATTGTTACTGTTATTCCTTAACGTGGGAATCCTTTAAATGGTCATACATGGCATACAGTGCTAAAATATCAGCCAGGCATCCATTGCCTGCCATCTGGTTCAGCACTTAAAAGTAATGCATGTCTGCTACACACAGCAGTCACAGTATGGCCTCAGACCATGGACAGACCTGACAGCCACCTTTAATTCTTCTATAGTGGACATACTGCCAAAGAAACTTGTAGGCTGATATTAAAGGAAATGTTGGGAACACAAGCAACCAAACAATGGGTGGCTATTGCTGCTGAAGCAGTAAACCAGTTTAAAAAATTCTTCCACTATGAGAAGCTTTTCCCACTATGAGAGGAAAAATGCAACACCTTTCTTGTCTCCAGCTAGACTAATTTCATGTATATTCCATAGAATTTAATCGTACCAAATGTTTGTTTTGAAACTAATTCACAGCTTTTTCTTCAATTAACTATATGCCCTCGCTAGTTTCTTTGTGCAGGACTTGGTTATACTCTAAATTAACTAATCTATTTGAAGAGTTTCCGCTTTCAGTTGCATCACATGCGTCTTTTGGGAATGCCTTTATTTTAAACTGTTATGGTTTCCTGGTTTTATTTTTACAGAGAACTGTTCTGCATTCTTAAAAAGTTTCATTTTCAGACTGTTATGTTTGTTCATTAATGTTTTTAATGTGCCTTGCTGAATTGCTGTTGCACTTTTACTGTCTAACATGCATCAAGCTCTCACAGCTTGGAATTTATCTCACTGAAATGAAAATTTGGGACTGTGACCTAAATTGTAATGATACAAATCATTCTGCTGCTACCTTGTACACACTGGCATTAATTGATAGCTTTGTTGGAATTTCTTTAATTGCTTGAGTTATTTAATTAATTTAAGTAATTACGACAGATCTTGTGAAATGGCAGTAGGCTAAACAAGCCTGTTAGGATAATAATTTCATTCTGAATAAAATCAGGCAAAACATCCCCCACACAGGATATTTTATAGAGTGTAATTCCTAAAAAAATCAGAAACCTACTTACTACAGCTAGCTGTGCCACTGGTTAACTCATAATGATTAAGCAGTTGTCCCATGATAGCTTTGAATATCTTTACTTCAGTCAGGGTTGTTTGGGGTTTTTTTCAGGCAATGAGTTATTTATGAGTACAACTAATTTTTATTTGAAATTTGCCTTCACTATTTCTCTCTAGACGTTCTAATAATCCATTTTAAAGTAAAAGTGATAGAAATGATCCTCCAGCCGAAAAAAAAAAAAAAATTCTATCATCTATCTTTAGCCAAGAATGATTAAACAAGTGATGTTTTCCATGAGACCTGCACTAGGACAGGAGGGTCGAAAGTGAAGTATAAAGGATGGAGTGGAGAGAAACAAAGTCATAACTAAGATTAATATAATTGTTTTCAGTGGAAAAGATATGTGGAACCTGGGCAACAGACTAGAAAGTGACCTAGCTGAGAGGACAACCACTAAAGCTAGACACAAATATTGTCTGGTGTAGATATAACAAAATGCTGATACATGTCGAAAGTTCTGTCTGTGAGACAGCACAGATTCATAGTTCAGGGATCAGAATGGGTTGAGGATCAGTTCAGTTAAATGTGATGGACAATTATTTCTTGTGGACTGTGTTTATGCTATTGTATGCTTATTTCAAGCATGAATTCCAGGATGCTTAGCTTTTCATAGCAGGATATATGGTAATCTAATATGACTTATACAAAAATATCCATGTTTTGGAAGATAATTGTAGCCCTTTTGTGATCACATATGCTCTCCAAACCAAAAAAATAGCAGAAGAATATGTAGAAGTAGATATCTCTTGGAGTTAGAAACTGTCAGAATTTATTCTAGTAATTGCATAAGAAGTGAACTCAAGCAGAAAGTGATTGAATAGTTTGTGCAGATAGAAAGAGACAGCTGTAAGTAATGCATGAGTAATGCAAATAAACCATTCCTAGAGCAGAGGACTCATATTTCTCAACAGTAGCTTTAAGCTGAGTAAGCAGAAATAGGTGGTGGTCTAATGATGTACGTAATGTAAACCTTGGTCACTACTGGTGAACCTATTCCTTCAGGTGAGAAACCATTGCTTCCAGCACTGCAGAACAATCTTTATCTCACCTTGAGTTAGTGAACAAGCACTTTCCAGCCATTCTTCCCATTTACTAGGGCTTCTTCACTGGAAGACAGAAAAATTTACAGGTAACTCCCAGTTTTAATGTTTTGAGTTCTGAAAGATTGAAGGGATTTCAGGTATTCAATCACTATTTTTATGGAAAAAATTAACTCTGTGTGCATATGTATATAGGGAGTTTGTGTAGGGAAAACAGAAGTAATCTAATCCTACTACCTTGAGTGATTACACCATCTGCATCTAAATATACAGACTGTGCTTTCTCAGATATATTCTTAGCAGGTCAAATTTTTACTGTATCTCACGTATTTATATGTATACACACGTGTGTTTTTATATGCTCCTCAGAATAGGAGCAAAGCAGAACACTTCAATTTTTTATACGACAAAGACCAGAAACAGATGATGCACAATTCTAGTCTTCATTTCACTCAGAGAAAAGATAAGAATGCAGTGAGTTGAGCTTGTTTCTCATGTCTGTATCCTCAGACATCTTGTCATCCAGTGTATCAAAGGCTTCAGAAAGATCTAAAGAAACCAAAATGGGTCCTGCCTTCTTGACGATTGTAAAAAAATAATTGAAGCATGAGACTACTATTACTGCTGTATGTTACCGCACCTTAAATCTGGATGTATAGAGGCAAAAAAATCTCAGGATGTCCAAGTATAGCCAAAATTGTTGAAATACAAACTTATTGATAATTTTCTTATTAAGAGGAGATAAAAGTGAGATTATTGATGTGAAGAGACTCACTATGGCAGCAAGAGGCTAAAAAAATCACTCATTTGTGGATGAATGTTATCTTCTTTAAGAATGACAGTGTCAATTTAACAAGCTCAAAAAATCCGCTCAGGATTCAATGTGTATCTAATTCTGCTTCCAGGTAGCTGATTTCCTAAGTTACTCCCCTTTTTCATTCTTTCCTTGCTCCTGCCTTTCTTTCTGTTTATCTGTCAAATCTTTTTATATATTAGCATTCTTATCTCCACTGGTTGTGTTTACAGATTTCTTTGGCATGTCAAAGGATAAATGAGCTCAAGTTCTTCAAACACATACTGCAAGAAAGGAACTGATTTACTCTTTTGCTCTTGCTCATTTACATTTGTTTTAACTCTAGAGTAAAATATATTTAGACCAATTTCTTCCACTCTCTCATGAAGAATAATGCTTGTGTAAGGTAATATTGCATATTGTACCACATTGATTCAAAATGATTACAAAATTTATCTTGGAAATACATATTAACCTATTGAACAGGAAATTATACAAGCATTTGCTAATTTTATAGATTTTATAATTTAATGTATTTCTAATATACTGTATTTTAAGTAACCAAACATACTAGAGAGTTGCAAGATACTTTTCGTGGACTTTCTCTGATTGTAGTGTTGAAAGTGGCAAAATATTTACCTTATTTGTTTGTTTATTTTGTCTCCATGGAGTTCAAGCTTCAATGAATCTGTAAAATGGCAGACGCTTGTGTGATGCTGATGATAAAAAAGTTTCCTTTGAGCACCTGTTTTCCAAGAAGCAAGCTAGTGATTTTCCAGGTGTAGTCCCTCTCCAGCTAGCAAATAAAAGATAAGTCTTAAAGATAAGCTTCCCTTTTATGTTTTTAATGTACATTTATAGAATTTAGTGTCAAAGTTATAAATCCCAAATGAGACATATTTTCTGTAACTGTACTAAAAGTGTTTCTGGGTTTAAATCCAAGTGGGAGGTGAGCAAGGCATTTGTAGCTTCTTAAAATCTGTCCCTGGTTTCACAATGATTTTACATCTTCAAATTCAATTTTGAAATGACTGTTGCATTGCTATCTGTCTACTTTACACAGTACATTTCTGCAACAACAGGAAGCAAGCTGAATTCAGCATTCAGATAGCTTTTCCTCTTATCAACAAAGCAGAATTCATTATGAGACATCCGTGTTTATCTAACTTCTTTTTGTACATACTGTCTGAATGCAGTGTCAGCCTCCTCTGGCTTAGTATGGCTACAATTGCCTGTGGAGAAATGCTCTTTACAAGTAACAACTTTTTATACATATATGTACANAAAATTTTATGGAGGGCTGATACTATAACTATAGGGGGTTAAACATTATTCTAACTAAAATTTTACTTCTTTCAAACTAAAAAAAAGTAGGACGGTGAACTCTTTTCTCTTCTAGCTTTTTTCCCCCCTGCTACTCACCAACTCCAGCCATGCTGTGGCCAGGGCTGTACAGAAGACAGCTGTCAGAGAAGCCAGGCCAATGTCACTTTTATGCTTCAACTAAATTTCATGGTGACATATTGGGTTCATAGATCATTCAGTCATATGTGAAAGATGAAGTTTATTTTGCTTTCTCAGAAGGCCTTAATGTTCCATATGTACTGTAACATTAAGTTACCCTGCCCTGAAAGAAGATTCTGAACATAGTTTATGTTGATTATCATGATTAGTGTTGCACAATAATTTCTAATAATGTGGCTAATAGAAATGAAAACTATTTGTGGTGAGTGCCCCAGTTTTAAGGTATTTTCTGTCTTGAAAGCACTCTCGAGTTTAATACGGAACTTCTTCCCACACCAGACATCCAAAACCTAGGAAAAAGGACTTGACCTGCCATATAAGAGCTGCGGGAAGAGGCCACTGCTCTGAGCCAAGTGGGCAGGAGCTGCAAGTGTGAGAGACTTGACCAAGGACCTGCTGTCTGTCCTTGCACCTTTATGGATCTCTTCCTTCACTTTTTCATCAGAACAATTCTAAAGTTCCTGGGCTTTCCTCATGGTGGGGTTTGTTACTGCACTGGAAAACCTCTTCCTGTTCAGCTCTATTCTTCACTCTTTCTCATGCTCACACCTACGCACTTTCAAATTTGCTGAAGCTATGGAGGAGTAAGAGAGGAGGAGGAGCAGAGGGAGCATATATTTGACTTTCTTCATCATTGACCTTTACTCTTCTTCGTGACTTGTGAGTCCTTCAGTAGTTATAGGTACAACGTGTTCCCACGGATCTAAGTCAGTTTTACTCCATGAGCAAACAGAGACACAAGTTTGCTCTTTGTATGTGGTAACAGAAGACCTGTACAAATTCATGCTTATAATGAATGGCTGAAAAGAGTTATTCTTAAGTACATATATAGCCAGGGTTTTGGCACAGGTTAGTAAGCTCTGTAAATGTATGGCATATTTTGGAGAAACACACAACCATTGATTAGGTTATATTTTCCGTTGTCTTGCTCAAGTTTTCATAGAACTGATATAAAAAAACTCAACCAACCACCCAAAAAAACCTACCTACAGGAAGTTTGAGACAGTCTTAAAAAGAAAAGCATTTTTTTTTTCCATCAATTCTGAGGATTACATAAACTGCAAATTGTTCTGATGCTATAATCCTATTTTTACTTTGAAAAGCTCTGTAAAGAGAAATGTTGTTACACTTCTACAGCCTATGCAATTCCTATTTCTTTTTCTGTGTATGTATTAAGAATGTTTTCCTGGTGTTTTTTCCAGCATTCTCAATAAGACACCTGAACGCTAGTGAAAGGAAGAAACTGTCATTGTTGCTGCATTAAAAAAAAGACTAAGATTTTTCCTTAATGTAATGCAAGCTTTGGGAATGCATTGGGTATTTGGAACTGTGGAATTTCCATTCTCAGTAACTTTACCATTCTGGGTTATAAGGAGCTGTAATTAGACACTTCAGATTTTCAAAGTCATTTCAAGAGAACTGTTTTTAAAACCTCTTACATCAAAGGCTAGGATTAACCATGGAATATATCTTTCTTTCAGAGATTATAAAACATAATATATGTTAATAACCAGCATGTCAAGAGAAACAAACCTGTGACATTACATAAGTAAAGTCCATTAACATTACTGAAGGGTGCTGAAAAACGCACAGGCCCTATCAGATCTGTGATTTTTTTGAGTGATAGATAACAAAAGATTATATTTTTGTATTATACATCAAAATAAGCTGAGAGAGAAATAGAAGCTAACTGAAGGTTTATGCTTGTCAGTGTGTTGAAGCTAAAGCATCCATTTTAAATCATTGTAAAAATACCTTTTCATAGATGCATGGAAGGCTTCATTGTGAAAGGTGGTGGGGGTGGGACCACCAACTCTCCCTGGAGAAGGTGACAACTCATGATGGAGGACTGAATGAGTGATAAAGTGAAAAGGAGTGGACCTGTCAGACATTTAGTTTACATTAATTAAAGAGAAATATGATATGCATTTTCATTAAAAGACAAGGGAATAGATAGATCAAAGTTATTTATATGAAATGTATCATGAATATCATCCCTTTCTCATGCTGTAAAAGGAACAGAAAACAGTGCTGTCTTTTTCTCACTCTTCTACAATTGCTTCTGAAATATAAAAGTTTTGTGGCAGACACGGTGTTTTAGTTTTTGAACAGTAGTTAGATATCAGTGAAGACTAGGATTGTCTTGTTCTGTGACTGCTACTGTAAGACAAATGTTGTATTTAATATTTTAACTTATTATTTGTGCAAGTCATCCATACAGAACTTACAGAGGAATTACATTTCAGTTTTGATAGTAAAGAGGAAAATTTATTTCAGCCTGGCTAATTTATATTAGTAGTCAGATTTTTCAGCCATAATTTTGTTCCATGAGTGGTGTTGCTCTGGTTAAATTCTGTTTGTTGTAACTGAAGACATAACAATAAGCTATCCAGTTTTCTTCATTCAGAAAGGCATAGGAATTGTATTGGAAGTTACTCAACTTCACTAAAACACCATAACCTGAGGAATACTGGATTTCTCTTTGGCATTGCAACCCCTGTGCTGCAATAGTTCCTATGCTCTACTTTTGAGCAGAGAGGTGATACAAGATGCAGGTAACATTTCTACTTTCAGAATCTGAATCATACACATATCAGTTTTGTAATATTGTACTAACTATGGGCATGTCACCTCAAATACAATCCTGAAAAAAATACAGCCAACTTTATAATAGAAATTGACCAGATTAACTGCAAGACAGTATGACACGTGATGAGATACTTCTTTCTAGCCTGGAAGAAGCTGGAAGAGATGCCCTGTTCTGCACTGTTGGGGAGAACTTCTGAGGCCTTCAGTTCCAAGGTGTCTCAGCTTAATTTATTTATTATAGCAGCCCAAAACTATGTTTAAAATCAGGTTGGCTCCAAACAGTCCAAAATATTTAGAGATAAGAAAGCAAATTTCAAGTTAGTTTCTTTCTGTCTTTTTCCCTGCTCTTTGGCTTCACTGAGAAAATCTTTGGTACTGTTATAGATCTGAATGAGCCGAACTGGGAACACTTCCTGGGAACACTTCATCCTAAGATGTCCCAGAGAACTTTTGTAATCAAAGTAACCTTAAAATTAATGAAGCAAACAACAATAAAATACAGCTGTCATCTTTGTAAAAGACTATGAGCAATTACACTTATTTAAAAATGAGAAATTAACTACTGTGATCTCTCACAACAAAATCTAACATCAGACATAAGTAAGAGAATTATATTACTGCTATTTGACTATACTCAAATCTTGACCCAAAATCTCAGGAGAAACCCATCATGAGATCTAGAATCCATAAAATAATTCTGCTAAATTGCAAATATTTGGGTCTAGAATGAAGAAAGAACTACGGAGACCATTCACCTCTTTGAAGTAGAAGTTATTCCTGACATTTTTCTTTTTTTTTTTTTAATTATCTGTAAGGTAATGGTAGATTTCTTAAAAAATTGATACCCTTACCTGTTTTAGAGTGGGCAATGTGAACTAATTAGATTGCCCAAATTCAAGTAGTTAAACTCCATTCACTTGGGTTTGTCTTTGGTTGAAACGGTGCACGTCTGGACACATTAGCTTTTACCTTCCTTTTTCATCTAGCTGTATTTTGATGCTATGTACTTGAGCTGTCCTCCATCAAATATACTACCATACTTCCCCCTCAAAACAACAGCCAAAGTTTCTTTGAGCAGGCTTCTAAGTTACTATTTTAGGCAGATGTACATTCCCTTTTTTGTGGCTTGGAGACTATCATTCTTGCAGCCACTTGTTTCTGCAAAGGAGCTCAAAGACCTTTTGCAGTATTGGACGGAGAACAACAGTAATTCCCAATAGCTTGAAAGCAATTTCTGGCATGAGACTAGAAGAGGTCTGTATAATGTGAAATTCCTAAAGTGGAATTGGTGAATGTGTATTAAAGTTACTATACTAATACAGTATGCTAATGTTATTCATAGATACGAATGTGATAGGGTGTTACACACAGTTAGCCCACAAGAGATGCAGCAGGAAATTTTAATGAGTCTTGAGAAATCAAGTATTTCAGGTTAAGTAAGCTTATTCAAAACAGAATTACTGAATTTCTCTTTTTGATTGCATTGTGTGAGGCTTGCCTATAACTGTTCGGTTTGTAAATTAGTTGTAGATATGTCAAAGCTAACAACTTATTTAAATGGGTCAACAAAAGTATGTGTTTGTTTTCTGACATGCAGGATTTTTTCATTAAAGTACTTGGTAATAGGAGTGTAGATTTACTCATGATTTCCATTTCAATGTAGCAATACAGAAACATGTTTGTTCTTCTTGTCTTTTGTGTTTCCATAATGATATCCGGTAAGAGTAATCTTTCACCCTAAAATATGCTACACACAAGAATTCATTTGACAGTATTACAATGATCTCTCCAAATGTATGATGTCTCTTATTAGAACTGCAAAAAGTTTCCATGGATGGCTTTGCTACAGTAAATTCATGTATAATTTTGGTCAATACTCCTAGGATTTTTGACTGATAAAAGATGATATTTCACCTCTGATTGCACATTGCATATTGCAAAAAAATTTTGTTTTTTATGTACATATTCTCACATTATCCTAATTTTGATTTAGACTTTAGTTTCTGATGTGAAACACAGATATTGTGTGTGCACATCTTTTCTATTTAGGGAACAGGCTCTATTAAGAGTAGTAATCCTTCTATTCATGTATCAGGTATCAGTCATGTATCACTTGTGATACTCATCAGGTATCACTCAGGCATCATGCACATACATGAAACACAAAACAAGGTTTAGATATACGTAAGGTTTTTTCTATTATTATTATTTGGTTGATTTTTAAATATTTGGCTAGAATTACTTTGCCTTTCATTTAGTCTTAATTCTGGTTAGCAGTATTTTGTCCCTCCTCTCCCTCCTGGCATTCTGATATTTCACGGTAGGAATACTGGAGAAAAGAAAATGGCATGGTTTGTATTGTTTTATAAGAACTACCTCCTCAGGCTTAACTGCCACATTAATCCAAAATAAGCAAATGTTTTACCTTATTAGAGATTATTTACCTATCAAAGAGGATATTTAAAATGCACAAAGGAATTTATTTCATTTTGGCCTAGTGCAAGAGAAATTAAGTCTCTCTTAAGAAATGGCTTATTGATTTGAACAGTTGTGTATCTATAATAATGTAGAAAAAAATACATCATAAAATGTATTATGTCTCCACAGAAAAGAAATCTCTGAAGTGATAAGAAAGTTCTTTAGCAATAATGAACACTTTTCCCCAGAACTCTGACTCTCCTGATTAGTTTTGCTGCTTTCTATATATTAGTGCTGCGTCAAAGATATGAATTACTGGGACTTCATAACAGATAGAATCTAGATTTTTATAGTTTCTAATCAAAAATTTCTACCTTCTGCAGTCTGCTGTGGCTGTGAATAATAAATGTTGAATTCAATATATAAAGCTTCAAAATGATGCTTAAAATTACTAACATGAGTTCGTTAGTATTAAGCAAACATTTGAAAATTTTATAAACATACTTATCAGGATTCTTAAATGTTTTTATTTGTAAGAAAATGTAGTAATGTTGCCCATTGTGATATTGTGCTACCAACAATGAAGGTATCTTGCAAGATATGTTGGTGCACTATCTTATGCCTCTAGAAATGGTAGCAGTGTTGTGTTTATCCTGAGCTACGGCTACAGGAAAACTTTCAATTCATAGAAAGGGGATCATGTCAGTACAACCCTTTCCTGACTTCTCCTGTCCTATTTATAAACTTCAGAGACAAAAAATTAAGAGCAGCCTGATGTTTCCACAATTTTTTACTTAGGCTAATAAGGATTTATTTTCAGAGGTAGTGAGAGACATGGTTTTGTTTTCATTCTAAAGCATTGGTAAATATGCCAATCAACTTTAATTGCTGTTTTCTAGGAAATATTTAAGGGACTGGAAAATTCAAAAATACTAAAGATAAAGGTAGACTCACAGTCCAACTCTATATAAATTGCAGCTCATATCTAGCTAGAAGTAGGCAGCAATCAACAGGTCTATTAAATAATCTAAAAATGTATTTTACTGTTCGAGTTCATTCCAAAAAATCATATATTAAGAGTAACTAAAACCAGTCTGTCTAGTCTTTGCAACTGCATTGTTCTGAGTAAGAGTGTATTCACCAGCTTGTCAGAAAATCAATTATTAGAGAACTAAAACAATTTTAATTTAGAAAAATTTAGAAGTTAACAATAATTTATTTTTGGTATTTTCGGTAAATTGCTGTATCTTACAACTTTAAGCAATTCATAAAAGATGTGGACTGACCTCTGGGTTTTTACTTGGAAAATCTTTCTACCAGTTAGAAAAAAAAGATTTATCCTTAGCTGAAGCCATTCTTATCTGCACTGATCTAGAAATAAAAGTGAGCTGTATAGGGAAAGCATAGCAGTCTAATTTCAAGCTGGAGAGATTATTTTAAGCATTTTATGTATGAGTTAAACTCCAGTAGAGACATAATGAATTCCACTGTGTATTACAATGAAGGTTTTATCTAATCATGCAGAATAAACTGATAATAAAGTTGTGCCTTGAGTAGTCTGCCTCATATCCTGTATAATTTAATATGAGTTATAAAAGAAGCTGGTGAAGGAAGAAAATCAGGATCAACAATTAATCAATAGTAGATGCAGATAAAGGCATAGTAGATGGCATCCAACTCTGTTTGGACTGCTTTGCATTGCTTTCCTTGGTTACTTTACTGTCGCTGGACTAATCTTTATCAATGTTTACTCACCTACTAGAGAAATGCAGTTGTTTTTCCTAAGTCACAATGACCTTTAAAAGTCTGATGATCACAATATTCCCTGTAGATCTTATTTCAATGAATTATTGGGAAGGTATTTAGGAGATCAGATTTGAGAGAGGAGCTTGACATGTAATTCTATATTTGTAGTTAATGTTAGTTGACTTTTGGTTATGAGAATATAATTGTGCATCAATTAAGTGGTTATTGATGATCCTAAAACTAAACTTCTGTGTCTTTAAGAAACTCATTCAGGTTTGGGTGAAACAATAATTTCCAAAAGTAAATAACAACCCCATCCAGTTTCCACTTTGAAGACTTATATGTATAAAAAGGACACTTGTAAATTATGGCATCAAAATCTGCCTTTATCCCTGGCTGCCAGTTCTAGCCTGGATTCACCATTCTGCTGCCTTTCCTATACCTATTTTTTAGAAAAAAAACCCCAAATTCTGTGGATACCTTTTCCATGTAAATCAATCTTCAAGACACTTGTTTTTCAAGCATTTGATATTGCTCAAAGAGAATGGAAGTTTCACACAAAAGTGGATTCTATTTTTTTTAACATTCACAGCTAGGTGAAAAGCCAGATTTCCTATTCTAAAGGTATTGTAATAGAATACTTTTATCAGGTCAAAACTTACAGGTAAAAAAATCCAAACAAAACCCACACTAAAAAGCAGAATCTCTTCATTTATAACTCTTAATCTTTAACTTGAAATCTTCTTATGTCACTCAGTACCAGATAAAGAACCCTCTATAGCTGGAAACCATCTCCCTATGCACCTACTTAACAGACAGCTATCAGGTCACCTTCTGTTCAAAAGATAAATAGCAGAAAGAATGGCCCAAATACAAATCAATAATACTGTGCGTGCCTCTGGCACAACCTTTGAGATGATCTCAAGTCACTTTTGAAGTATTAACAGATCATACTTTACAAAGTACCTTCACAGCTGGCAGTGTTGTTAACACTCTGCAGATCAGGTGATGCTGATCACTATAAGTTTGGGAAACCAAAGAAATACAGCCTGGAATTTGAGGGGGTTTTGTTATTTCTCATTGAAACAAACCAGTGATTGTGTGAAACAGAATGCTGTATACGTTACTTGCAGAATATTTCAGACTTTTCTAAGGGAGGAAACGAAATAATGCTAAATGCAGAAAACTGAGGACAGGGAAAAACCCTAAAACTATTTCTCCCATTTTCCAGAGGGCTGCCCTAACCAGCTATGCTTGAGTCATTATTTCTTTTTCATAATGACTAAAGTCGATATTTTATAGAGAACAGGAAAGCATTTCACTAGGTAAAAATATCTTGCCAAAATTTCCTAACAGTCTGTTCAGGAGGAGTTAAGGATCTGAATTTTGGGGTTTTGAAATTGGGAAAATCTGAATTTCTAAGGAATTTCTTAGTTTTCTGGTAGTTTTGTGTATCTTGTTTCACAGAGATTTTCCCATCCAATTCTGTGAATCTTCTGGGATGACTGAAATAATGTTTTTTTAAAGAATAAACAATTTCCACATCAGACATAAAAAGTGGAAGCTTTTTCCCATATGAGAATTAACTTTCTTTACCTAGGAAGGGAATCTGTGAAAACAAGCCCTCAGGTGATGTTTTTACAGCATGTAGTTGGAGAGAGTTTCTCCTACTTACCAGCTCCTGTTCCTTGTCAAAATGATCACTGCAGATGCATGCATTTCTACTGTTTCTGCCAAAGCTCACTTCTTCCTTCCCTGACATTTTTTTTCCCCCTTCTTAATACAAAATTAAGTCAAGTGAATTTTTCAGTAGTTTTCCATTCTTTTGTTAGTAAAATTATAAAGGTTATTAGCTTTAGGGAAATTAGCATGGAATAGTAACTGCCTTGTGTTGTGCCTGCTCTAATCTGTTGCTGAAGTTTTTATGCTTGGTGTATTAGTGCAAGAGGTCACAATGTTCTTAAGACTGTGAAAGAAGGTGAGGAGAATCAATATTCTCCATGTTACTTTTTTCCACAGAGCTTGACAAAGGTTTGTGTGGCAGTGGAGTTCTGAGTGTGTTTGTTGGGTTTTTCTGGTTGTTTGTTTGTTTTAAGAATGTCCTTAAAAATTGAATTGAAATTACCAGGATTGACAGAAGTTAATAAACATTTAGTGAAGGTAATCCTTAGTTGACTGGGGATCCCAGATGTCAGGTGAAGGGCACTGAAGTCTGTGGCTAATTTTGAAAAACCTTCAGTGAAAAACGAAGTGAAAAGTGAAGTTCCCCACAGATCCATTTTGTAGTATGGTAAAGTTCCTGCCATTTCTGTTCATACTTAAAAAAAACCAGTACTGTAGGACTATACGTGTTTTCTAAATCACCTTCTATGTTAACAGCCTTGACTACAAGTTTATACTTCATTTATTGCTTTTTGGAGTTGTCAGCAATGCATTGTTATTCCTAATGGAGGTATTTTAGTTACAAAATGGGGAAAACGTACAAAACAGGTCCATTGTTCTGGGTATTTTTCATGGCAATGAGGTATACATACAGTATGGCTTATGTACTATTGCCACAGTGAAGGAAATAGTTCAAGTTCTAATGTTGCGTATATACTGAGTTCAAAAGTTCCCCTTGTTTTCTGAACAGCGAAATTTCTTAAATTATTTATTGTCCTTTGCTTAAAAAAGGGAGAAAGATAGCTGGAGATCCCATTTTCAGAAATATTTATGTTAATTCCCACTTTCATGAGAATTTTCTCTAATACATATTTTGAATTGTCAACTCTGCATCATCAGCAGAGAAGAGAGTTAAACTTGGAAATAGAGTCAAGACAAATTTCTGTAAGAGAACATATAATATTTAGAATTAACCAGTATTTAAAATTACTTTGTTTTGAATTTAAGAATTAGTAGGGAAGTATTTTATGTTATCATTATGTGTTTGTTAATTAAATTGGGAGGAACAGAAATATCTTGGATTCTTTTCATTCAAAAACATATCAATTTTTCTAGCTGAAGATAAAAAAATCAGAAGTAGACCTATTTCAAAGTGTGTAGAGTTTATTTGTTTTGGAAGTCCTGGACAAAACCACACAGAGAGATGGTAGATGCCCCATCCCTGGAAACATTCAAAACCAAGGCACCAAAAAATCTTTTGCTTGCTTGGGTTTTTTGTATTTTTAACCTCCAGCAGTGCAACAGTGTAAAGGTCTGCTACTTCTTTCCAGTGTATTGGTGTTCTTTGGTTTTAGTACACAAAGGCTTTTCTAACAAGACCTGAGTTTAGAAATTAACATGAAAAATTGGTGTTAATTAAAGACTTTTCCAGGCCTATCTCTTCTCTAAGTTCTTACAACATTTCCTTGGAAGTTTTATGTCTCACAGTGTTAGCCCCACATTTTGTGCAATACCAATGTAATAATTGTTAATTTTTTAATCATGAGTAAGAAAGTATCTGAGAAGTTTTTAAGTTTTGACCTTCCATGATGCAAAATATATTAATATTTATTACGTATTTCTCAGACTACTTTCTTCATTAAATGAAACATGATGAACATACGAAATACTGGATATAATTCCAAAGCAGAAAACTTTTGTTTGTAAAAAATTTCTCACTTCTTTGCTACTCCAGAGTTGATTCTACTGATGAGTTTTATACATATGCCAGAACGCCACAGTGAATTGGTTCCTTGTATTCAGTCCCATACCATCTGTTATTTTCTACTATTACTACATATCATACAGTGTAATACATTTGGAAACTGCTGAAAATTTGTATCATTGCAGCAGACATCTGTTAATTAAATGTATTTTGCTCTCCTGTCTGTTTATAGGACCATTCTGAGTGATGTCCACTAAAAAGAAATATATGCATTGAAATTTCTGCTACCACTACTGTTTTAGTTATTCACACTGTTTTGCATAAACTCGACTTATATTTAAAGTGTATTGATTTATAGATGCACTGCACATGTATTGCATCAGACATTTACACATACTGAGATTTACATGTCCAATATACTTATAAATACAGTTTATCATTTACAATTTTTCACATATGTTTATGAGTTTATGGAGAGTTTTTTCATTAATCTTATTCAGGTGTTTTTCTAAGAATTTAGCATGTTTTACTCTACATCTTGGGATCAGTTTATACACACCGGGCTTGTTTTTCCTTTTTCATCAGTGAAAACTCACATGAAAGAGAGAATTTTCAGGCATGCAGCATATAAAGATCTTGATTGCATTTTTTCTGCTAGCTTCTGGCTACTGTACAGCTCATTGACATAAGAATAGAAATTGCATTTATACTTTTCTACATGAAAAGATTGAGCATAGCTAGGATAAACCAGGAGAAGGAGGAGTTTAAAGGAATCCTGGCTTTTTTTTTTTTCACTTCCCCCCTCCTTTTAAATGTTTATTCCATGTCCTTTTTCACAGAATTACATTTTTTTTTTTCTTTTGTTACTACTGGCTGATATCCTTTAGCTGTTGTGCCCTACATAGTATACCTTGATTTATGTAAGAATGCTCTTTCTAGCAGGTAAAATCTTTTAAAATTACTCCTATTGCAATTTTATACTCAATGCAAGTTGACTGGCAATTAATGTGACACTGTAGATATAGATATTTTAAATATCTGGAAGGAAAAGTCCCAACACCAGATTTGAATCCTGAACTAAACAAAAATTTTATGGGAAGCTTTTGAAACTCTGTCATCCTTTTAGGAATCCCATCCTCTCCCTTTCAATAACATATGCTCTCCTTGCAAGAGGAAGATGTATTGAAAAAAATTATAACGATCTGCCAGTTCTCTGGTTTTCATCCCCTGTCCTAGAGCTTTGGTTAATTCATAATTTTTCTTCTTGTTTATTGTGACATCTTCTGGACTGTATAATCTTCCTTTATTGTACAACTATAGATGGCTACATATAGCTGATGATCTTTTCCTGTCTTATCTGGTAGGAAATAATGTCAGAGTAACTGCTTTTTTGTGTGTTCACAGTGGCTTTGATTGTGTCCTCACTCTGAACTACTTCAGAGCAGATGAATGAACTTAGAAGATGGTGATTTTGTACACTCAAAGGAGTCTAGTAAGGCCGTGCAGCCTAATTCTGGTATTATCTGATAATCCAAATGTATGATTTTGTAATCTTCTAGTCGTGCTTTTTCACAGAAAGATAAAATCATAACAAAAACATGTTTCACGAAGCTGGTAAAGCTTAATTTCATCCTCAGCATTTATTTTATTATGACTATCATTCCTAGATCTAAGCAGACTATTGAACAGAATTAATTTCTCTGAAAACCCTTTTCCTGAGTGCTAAGTATTGACAATTCTCAGACTGTTAGGAAATTTATTCAGGGAGAAAACCTGAATCATATGTTTGTTCCAACAGTAATAATGAAGACTAATTATCTTTATCAGACTTGGTTAGTTACCCAGGTCACATGGTTGTGTCTGTCTTCTAATTCAATAATTCCCCAAATTAACCAGCAGACCTATAAATCATGATTGTTTGATTCTTATTTTGAATATTTCTCACTCTCACATGCTTAGCTGTGCTATTTTGGATTAACATGAATTTCACTAAATCAGAATCATTTCAGAATTTTAAGATTCAGTCATGCTTTTTCTAATATTGTCTTAGCTCTGACATTCAAATTGTTTTAGATGACCAAGTTACCCTAACATGTTTCTAAGGGAAAATATACTTCAGAGACAGTGTATTATTTTAGAATATGCACTGTAACATATTTTAAATAAGGATCCCCAAGCAAGCTACAGTCTTTTTCTAATTTCATCCTTCCTGATCAGCATATGAGGCCAGCATACTTTGGCCTTTTAGCAACATGTTACTGCAAAGGAGTAGTAACTGTAGATCATAGGAACTACTTTAGATAATTTTGAATGATTGCATTGTAACCTGAAATATGCTGCTGATTGCATAATTTTTATTGTGGTATCTTGTATCAGTAAACACTATTTTCAGAAGTAAACTAGACATTGTTACAATAAAATTTATTAACATTACAAATTAAAAAGGAGTTTAATTTTTCTACTGCTGTTTAAGTTTATTAACTATGAGGGGCCAATAACCAATCCACTAAATTACAGATGGTACTCTAAAAGCAAAACAAGAGAGTCAGGGCCCAAGGGTAAAAAGATCTGTTCTGGGAGAGAAATTCAGCAAATGTAATGAGACTAAGATTTATAGTTAAATATTTCTGTGACTCAATTTGTTTTGTGTTTGGGGTTTTTTTGTTTGTTTGGGGTTTTTTACGGTTTTGATACTTGTTTTATTATATAATTAATATGCTTGTGCACTACATAAAAAATGTAAACTAAATGTATGCTTTTAATTTGGGGATAATTTTAACAGTCTAGAAATTGACTGTGTACAAACTGCAGGGAAAACAAACAAACAAACAAACACAGTATTACACCACTTAATGAAATTAGGACACAACAGGTCTCAGGCTTAGTTTTCCATTTCATCTGGAGAATTACTGCTATTAGTTTATCTTTTCTATTTAATAAATATTAGCAAACCAAACCATGATCATCACTATCATATATATAATCTACATCTTCAATAGGCTACTGAACTGGTTCTTGAAAATAAATCCTGAAGTAGCTTTTTCCTTCTTATGCTTTGTAGGGGTCAGAGCTGGGGTAAGAGGGAGCGAATGGAGGTATGGAGTAAATTTCTTGTATTATTTGCACTAATATATAACACATATTTCTATTTAATGACTGGACTGTAACCTGCTAAAGACTAATAACTAAGAGCTCTGGATATAAAATGCATTATATGTGGTACTCTAAAGTAAATGTGTCATGCTTCAGGAATATATTTTGTCTTAGAAATGGGACATGGTAAATAAGTAAACTAGTATGATGCAAAAAAGCAAAAGCTGGGATTTTTTTCTTGAGAGTGTCCATAGACTCCATACATGCAAAAATGCTACACGCTAGTTTAATTCCCAGCATTGTGATAGTTTCTTTTAAGGTAGGTGTTTTGCTGAAGTAGAGAAAAACTGCTGATAAGCAAACTCAGAAAAGGCCATGATTTTATCATTTTAATATATTATTTGAATCATTAGTGATTTAGAATTCTAATGCTTTCTTCTGGCACGGAGGCCCAACCCTATTGTTAAACATAAGAGCAAAATCCCCATTTCAGAACAGAATAACAATAGTTGTTCCTGTTAGGAAATGATAACACACCTTATCTAAGTTTCATTACAGTGGTATAAATACAAACAGTCCTAGTGAAACTAATACCTATTCTAGATTTACACTGGTGAAATGGAGCTCAGACTCTGGGCCACTGCCTAGCATTAGCTTATTAGCATAAATTCATGTATGTGTTTTGATAGCAAAAGGTTTCAGATGGGAAAGAAGAAGGCTGAAATTATATGCACTACCTTTTTAGGGATATGCATGCACCGCATAATGGGAGAAGTAGCAGCATACAATGTGAATTGCTGCTAAAATTATCTTTCATCTTCCATGATCTGTTTTTCTCAATGGAATAATTATTAGAGCAAGGAAAAGTTTCCTAAACATTTTGCTATGTAAAGAANAAGATTTATAGTTAAATATTTCTGTGACTCAATTTGTTTTGTGTTTGGGGTTTTTTTGTTTGTTTGGGGTTTTTTACGGTTTTGATACTTGTTTTATTATATAATTAATATGCTTGTGCACTACATAAAAAATGTAAACTAAATGTATGCTTTTAATTTGGGGATAATTTTAACAGTCTAGAAATTGACTGTGTACAAACTGCAGGGAAAACAAACAAACAAACAANATCTGTTTTTCTCAATGGAATAATTATTAGAGCAAGGAAAAGTTTCCTAAACATTTTGCTATGTAAAGAAATTCAGGATTTTGTTGTTTCTTTTCTCAAAGAACATAATTTGTAATTGCTTGATACAGTGTAACAATTTGCCGTTAGACACTGAAGGCACACAAACAACACACAGTTTCAAACAGAGATATTCCAGATTAAGAGTTAGAGATTGGCAATTTTCAACCCATTACATTTTATGGAGATATTGCTTCTGTGTGCACATGGATTTGAAAATTTCAGCATGATTAATAACTTATAAATACATTAATCATTACCTAAGCACTTTGAAAGAGAATGAGATTAGAATTATGAAACTGAGATCCTGATTCAAGGAAGCCATTAAACGTGTGCTTTATCTCACTGAATTTTAAACCTGAAATTAAGCCTGTATTTGCATGCTTGTCAAACTGAAGCTTAAACGAACGTGGCAAGTCCTCTTAGAGAGAGTAGAAGTGTGTTTGACTGCCACATACCAACAAAAGAAACTATTAAAGGAATTGAAAAAGGAAATAGAAAAAAGCAAAATTGGATCACTAAAAGAGAAGCCTGTCAGACTAAGTAAGGTGGAGAGGAAATGGTATGGATTATGAAGGGAAAACAATAACAAACAAACAAAAAACCCCACAACAACAAAACCAAACCAAACCAAACCAAAAACCTTCAGAGATTCAGGGTACAACAGCCCCAGGGAGGAATATTACAAAGGTTTGGAGATCATAGTGGAATTATCTTTAAATTGAGCTTTAGAAGGCTTTAGAAGGCAGCAAAATGTGGCTTGGTGTCCTGACATCCTGATTATTTTCCTCCAGACCTTCCTATATATTCAGCCATCAAAATAATATTCTTCTCTGAAATGCAAATAAGGTTAATTTTCCCTCTTTTCTTCCTTGTTTGTGGGGTTTTTTTTGTTTGTTTTGGTTTTTTCTCTGCCATCCTTCCTCTACTTCTGTATGTGTCCCACCCTTTCTATGTTTATTCTTTGAATTGGTTATTTTATCTTTTCAGCCACTCTTTACCCATGCACATTTTCTGTAGTGCTGGATATCTATGTTGTATTTAAAAGAGAGCAGGTTGTATGCAAAGAGAATGCAAGATAGTCTGGCAAGTCATTGGCATTTATTAGGAAAAATGTGGGGAAAGAAGGAAACTTCATTATTCCTAAATGTAAATTCCTGTTTCCTAAATTCCTGTTTTCTTAGCCAAAAATTACTGAAAGGATATTGAAAAGCTGAAGGGCAACACATAACTTCCTAGAACAAAAAAAGCTTATTAAAAAAAAAAAACAAACAACCCCAAACATGCAAACAATGCAGTAGCCATATCTAGATACAAAGAAAATGATTAGCAGGGAAAAAGGATCAATTAGAGCATGGGAAGATCTTATTTGGGATATGGCAGAGTACTGCCTCACCAGAAACTTCTAACCCTTAGTAAAACTTTTGTATCTCACTCTTTTCCTTCTAATTGCAGACAACACATACTTACACCAACCTTTGCATGGCAATGCAACCAAAACATGAAGAGCATATTTCAAGCAGGATATATGCTGTGCTTGTCCAATTGCCCTCAGTGGGAATTTCCACACTGTCCCCAGGGTCACAGGGACAGACAAACAGTGACTGAGGCTGAGTGCAAAATTGTCATGTAGAGAAAGATGAGAAGGCCCCAACACCCTGCCTGTCCTGGCATTTTTGAGCAGATTGGTGAGAATTTATTGAATAACTTCATGCCTTGGACCTCTTTTTTCAATGAGCATGAGCAAAATATGTTTTTTTTTCATTGAAAAGCAAGTTCAGTAAATGCATCACGGAGTTTTCAATACATACAAGTGCCTCCACAGTAGTCCTCAGCAGGGATTTTGTTGGCTGTCCCTAAGCTCATAGAGCAGAATGTGAATGGAGGCATGTCAGGCAAAGTTAGAAGGTCTTTTTACAAAGTAATAGTTATCACTTCTGATTTCCAACACGTAAAAGTTAAATATTCTCATCTTGCTAGTATTATCATGATAATGAATAATCTAGACAGTGTTTTGTGAGGTAATTTTCTCTTAAACCTCTCTTATCATATGTATGTGTGTTCTTAAACATATGCACCCACTTACACTTCTACTACAATTTTTTGGTTGAAATCCCACCAGTTTAAAGGGTAAAGCTAAAGGCGTTCACTTGGAGTCACAGTCTGCCAATGCAGCTGATAAAACAGCAGCCTCTTGTGGTAAAACAAAGGAGAAATAATGAGGAGGTAAATCTTCATGAGGTGTGGCAAAACTTCTTCTTTGCAGAGTAACACTAAAATTTCTGGTCCTCTTGTAATGCAGGTGCAATGATTATCAAACAAAGGCATACACAAATTGTTGGATAGTTTCCAAAGGGAATGAGATTCATTTGCTCATAGACTGGGATGACCTTTTAATTCCCAAGTGTGAATGTTAATAGGCTTCCTCATTAAAGGACCTCATTAAAGTCAAAACCCACTGAAAATTATTAACTGTGTTATGATAGTGCTGAGAAGAGAAACTCAAATAGAAACAGTAAATATATTTTGAATGTCCTGTTAATCCATTGAGATTAGCTGTTGAGCATGTTGTTTCAGACCTCCAATGACAGTGCACTTTAATTCCATATTCACCATTCTACAAATGGAGTAACGTTAAAAAAGCATCCCGATATGTCTGCTTTTTGCAGCACTCTTTTCTGAGGGCTTTTTTGAGTGGCCCAGGCTCTGACAGATGGATCATGCTACTCAATTCTCTGGGACATTAAAAGTCCTTTGCATCAGGGAAACCTCTTTCCCACAGAAAAGTGTGGAATTTGTAAGTGGCAATGGTTGCTTCACACTTGTCTGATCCCAGAGGCAAACCGTGTCTGGTTGTGAGGCAGAGAGCAGCGTATGGAATGTATGGGTTCACAAAAGGTTCAGGTTTAGCATCTTTCTTTTCATGCACTTGCAAATCCAGTCATACTGTGGCCTGTTCTGTGCATTGCAAAATCAATCTTAATGTGCTTATATTGTAGCTAATGTTAACTCTATGCCCAGTGCACATTTTTGTGATACGAGATGAATTATGGCTCGAAGAGGCACACCAGTTACACTTGTGGAGGTGGAAGACCAGTTGTTAGCCAGGATGGTCTTCCACTTATCTGTAACAAAGCAAAGCAAAAATGAATCAGCTTTACAGTGGAAGTTACAGTACTTTTAAATAAGCAAGGTGTTTTTTTCCCCTAGTAGGAAACAATGTATTTAAGGGCTCTGGCAAAAACATCTGTTCCTTTGGGCCAGTTACAGGCTTTGTATCAACACATGCTGACTGACAAATTGCTAGTGCCTGAATGAATAAAGGGAAGGAATACCATGCCCCTTTTATTGCTAAAGAAGAGAGCGTGATTTGGTGCCAGGATCTTACCATACCATTTTATATATAATCAGTTATCCTTTACACTGTACAACAGATGGAGAGAGTATGTTTTGAGTTATGTGTGGGTACACATAAGTAGCCAGAGCCTTTTCCATTTTATAAGATTTTCTACAGACCGAGCATTTAGTGCAGTGAGATCACTTATGTACTTAGGGTTAAATATTTGATTAAGAACATTGCTGGATTGAGATGTTGGACCTTTTCTTGAGGGCAAGCAGTGGTTTCCTTCTCACCATATAAAGAACTCTATTTCCCTACCACTAAAATAATTATTAAAGAAATCTTGCTGTGACTGCTGTTATATTTTCTAATCCTAGCGGATGCATTAGAAATTGACAACAGTAAGTCCTGCATTAGAAATGGTCCCCATACTGAGTTACCACGCTGCTAGCTAAAATGGTTTGATCTTCTGCCACAGTGATTTTTTGTAACATTCTTATTGTTGCTTACTTCATAAGTTAGACGCAGAGTTCACTTATATTTTTATGGTTGATAATATGCCCCTCTCTGGGACATAATTGACATTACTGCAGTTTGAAACCAAGGAATGAAAGGTTTTTATTTGTTCTGAGTGGTTACTTCATAAGCTTTTTTCAACAAACTCTTTAAAAAATATACAAATAATAAAGGAAACCAGGAAGCTTGTGACAACAAATTTAATTTCTATTCAAAAGAAATATTCTGTGTAGATAAATAAAGTGATAATAGGGCTCATTTTCTTTTGAGTCAACCCGGAGAATCTAAGGGTCATTTATTCAGAAAACTGTCCTTCTCTAAACTCATTTGAACTTGTCAGAAGACACAGAAGTCTATTACTGCTGTGAGTGTACTCCGTGCACGTTCAGCCTGCTAATGCAGATGAGAGAATGATTATAAATGAGAATAATTCTCAGCTCCTCAGTACAAGAGAGACATGGACATGCTCCATGTGGTCCAGCAAAGGACCACAAGGATGATTAAGGGACTGGAGCATCTCTCCTGTGAGGAAAAGCTGAGAGAGCAGGCACTGTTCAGCCTGGAGAAGGCTCAGGGGCATCTCATCAACATACATAAATACCTGAAGAGAAGATGCAAAGGGGATGGAACCAGACTCCTTTCAGTGGTGCCCGATGTCAGGAGAAGAGGCAAAATGGGCACAAACTGAAACACAAGATGTTCCATCTGAACATCAGGAAACACTTTTTTTTTTTTACTGTGAACACTGGCACAGGTTGTCCAGAGAGGTTGTGGAGTCTCCCTCCTTGGAGAGGTATCAAAAGCTGTCTGGATACCGTCCTGGACAACTGGCTCTAGGTGGCCCTGCTGGAGCAGGGCAGTTAGACTAGATGACCTCTGGAGGTCTCTTCCAACCTCACTTATTCTGTGATAGACGCACATCAGATGAAACTCAGGGAAGGGATCAGTTGATAGAGCCACTTAAGAAAGAGGCCATTGCTCTAATAGCACTCTTAGAGATTATAGAGACATCATAGAGGTTAGGATGTCTGTTTTTCTTAAGGGGACTCTGGTCAATTGTCTTTCAAGGCTTTTATCATTAAATAGCAATGGGAGCGCAGAGTAATTTCTGTTGTCATTTTTGCCACTGGAGTTGAAAATAGTATTTGGCCCACACAGAATTAAAATCTATTTTGTGCTGTATTGCCATATGTTATTGCAGCAGGCCTTCAAATACAGGATAATCAACAATAAGCCCTCTTATGTTTTTGGAGTTGTAAAACTCTCAGGGCAGTTGACTTCCAAACAAGCTACATCTCCTTCTGAAAGGGAAAAATTAGTTACTCAAAGTTCTCATACTGATTTCTACAGCACTACACAAACATGAGTGAAGGAAGGATTTGGCCCGTGGAGAAAGCTGTAACACAGATGAATGAATTTAATAGATTTTTCAAAGGCTTATACTGGTGCAACAGCTTGTCTTTATTTGATTTTAACTCTCCAAATTTAAAGAGCAATTTAAACCAGAATAATAGAAACTAGAGGGGAAAGACATCTATTAGATCATTGAGTTAATCTGCCACTGCATAAATGTTTTCTATTTTACGTTTGCAAGTATTTTGTCCAGAATTATTCTTAAAGTCAAAAGCAACAGGGTTTCTACCCCTTGGAGAGGATTAGGATTCCTTTTCATGATTTAATTCATGTAGTTCTGATGTTTTGAGAAAACAGTAGGAGGCTTAATAAAGGACCTTTATTGCCTGCTTTCTACTGACAGCCCACAAGGAAATGGTAGCTACAGCTTTTGGAGCAATGCAGCTTTTCCTGATCCAGCAGAGCTGCTTGAAAGTTCAGCCCCACCCTTGCAGACACTCAACACAACCTGCTCCCTGTTATGCCCAACACAGAGTCCTACCTTCTGGTTTTTTGGCTGTACTGCTATCTCCAAAAGCTCTTTTATTTTGTCTCTTTCTTTCACAGACAGAAATGTTCATTTTCTTTCTTGCTGTTTTGTTAGGATGTCAAACCAAACAGCAAAGATATCTCTGTTCCATATTCAGACATCCCTGAGCTTTTTGTTTCTTTGCTCCTTCTCACACAGATAATTTTGTTCATGTGCTGTCAGTTTTCCTTCCCCACAGTCTTAGATATTTTCTGACTGATAGTTGTTGTGTTTTTTTTTTTTTTTCCTGCTCTTTCTCTGCAGTGACCTACTCCATTTACTTCTCAGTTTATTCTGCCATTATCTTTCAGGATTGTCTCTTGCTCTCTGTTATTCCCTTGTCCCCTTTACTCCCTTTATTTCCACTTTCCAGCTATTCATCCACATCTCTCCCTACAGCTTGCAGAATTAGTTCCTTTCAGTTACTTTCTTCTGGACTTTGTTCGTGCATAAGGAATGTTGCAGATGGAGGAACACGATATTTTGCAGAGCAGATATTTCAATTTAGCCTGTTGAAGCCTTTTTATTTCATAGGATATTCTTAAGCAGTGATTAGATCTGAGCTGGTAGTGAGTTCAATCACCTGGCCCATAGGGGAGAATTAGGTTCCAGACTGAACACAAAAGATTATAAAATGTAAAATATAACAACATTCATAGAACTAATGAATTCTATGTATATTTAGTAGTGAAACGGTGCCCTACTGCTAAATTGGGACTCATGCTGACATTTTTGCTACCTTTCAGGTCCTACAGATGCTTAAGCTGACTGTTAAGGTTGCAACAGTTTCAAGAGGAGGAGCTGACAGACTCCAGAACCTTCTCTGTTATAGAAACTGAAGAGTTCATACAGCATTTGGGCAGAGTAAAGAATGCTGTCTGCATCTTACATGGGTGAGATGATAAGCATTGGAATACTGGATGAGAAGGTATCCCTTTTAATGAGTGGCCCTTTCTATAACGGGTTAGTATTTTGCATTGGCTAAGTTAGGTGGCTGGCTGCCAATTGTCCTTTTTTTTTTTTTGTAGATTGTTTACAAATGGAGTCGAGAAACCTAGTATTGGGTCTTGGGGATTGTGTATGTTCTGGAGAGCAAGTCACCTAAAAAATAATGCTGCCACATTTCTTACTGTGATGCGTAAATTTGTTTCTGGATCTATACTTACTGCAAAGGTGGCAATGATAAAAAAAAAATAAATCTGAGCCGAACAGGTAGGGCAAATCCTGTAATGAAGGAAAAAAAAAGAGTTAAGAAAGTTGATGGATGCGACAAGAACCCAAGAATTATGGTATGTTGAGAGTAGAATATATTGATGAATGGAGATGTCCAAAATTTGATTGACTAAAGTTTGGAAGAAAGCATGAGTTAGTGAATTTTAAAAAGTGGCTTTATTCTGAAGAGTTAAATATATGTTGCATATCTTAGTCAGATGGAGTATTGATCTCTGGAAGTGTTGATGCTGAGTAGTTTGTCCCAAATTACTGGTTTTTATGTTTATCCTTTAGCCAAGTTCATGTATAAAAGACCATTATTTTTGTAACATCTATTCTTCTTTCTTTAGTTTCCAAAATTATAACATGATTATTATTATTTTAAAGAAAAGGACTTAGAAAGATGGAAAGGAATGATTAATTCATGTTTAACATATCAAAAAGAGCCCCCTTTTTTCTGAAGTTGAAATATAAGAATATTCCATTTTTTGTCATTACTCAGAAATACTACATTTCTTTGCATACAGTATGCTGCGGACTGTCATGTAGCAGTGGTTTTGGTCAGAGTAAGACATAGATTTAGTTACTGACATACTACAAATTAAGATTAGATAAAATATAAATGGACATATAATTATGTTATATGAATAAACATATAAGTATGTTTAAATGACCTCATAATCAGCTAGTGCAAGAATAAATAAAGGCATAAAAGTTTTGCAATTGCAGCATACAACTGAAAAGCACAAAAACCCTAACTACTTGCAGCTAACAGAATATAAGAAATGTTCTAATCTGATCTGACAATATGAATAGACAGATTGATAGACACATTGTTAGAAATGCATTAAGAAAAAACCTGATTGTATCAGGAAAAATTTTGTTATTGTGCAGAACTGGGCTCACAAGGTGTCAGGGCCCTGAGAGCACCCACAAACGCTAGTTGCCCTGACCAGTATCAGTGCATCCACATATCTTCAGCCTTTTAGTCCAGGAGCTCTCTTTAAGCTCAGGTCCATGTCCCTAGTCCTTGCCTGAGCTCTGGAGTATGTAGCCCTTTGCCCAGCCTCACTCTGCTGGTCCTGATGTTTTTGTTGGACTAACATAGAATCATAGAATCATAGAATCATTAAGGTTGGAAAAGACCTCTAAGGTCATCGAGTCCAACCGTCAACCCAACACCCCCATACCCGCTAAACCAGGTCCTTAAGCGCCTCATCTACACGTCTTTTAAATACCTCCAGGGATGGTGACTCCACCACTTCCCTGGGCAGCCTGTTCCAAGCTTGACTTCAGCCCTGACTGCCACCCCACATTTGTCTGATGATCACTGGTCTGAACCTGTAACTGCCACCAATCCTGCTTGGTCCTGTGGGACTGCACCCTTGTTGTTGAAGTCCCTACCCCAGCCTATGCCAAAGTCACCTTTGGCTCATCGTCCCTCATGTAGCAGCCCTGATCTTGCTGCTCCATGATGGTCAGCTCCATTGGTCACTTCCCTGCAGCTGATGGCTATGCTTTTGCCAATGCAGTCCAATACGAGATTTGTCTTCACTGCTGAAAGGGTGCATTGCTGGCTTATGCTCAACTTGTTGTCTACCAGAACCTTTCGGATTATTTTGTACAAAGCTACTTTCTAACCACTTGGCCCCCAGCCTGTACTATTGTAAGGTGTTATCTCATCTCAGATGCAAGACTTTGCATTTTGCCTTTGTTGAACTTCATAAGGATCCTGTCAGCCCACTTTTCTATCCATCCAACACCCCTCTGAATGACATGCCAGCACTCCAGTGTAGACCAGTCCACTCAGTCTGATGTCATCTGCAAACATGAGGCAGGACCCTTTTGTTTCATTGTCCAGGCCATTAATGAAAACTTTAAACAGTATCAGCTCCAACATGAAATCTTGAAGAACACCACTTGTAACCAGCTGTCAGACTCCATTTGCAACTGGAATTTTAAAAACTAAGAGTCTAACCTAATGCAAGAAACAAGTTTCTAAGTATGAATCTAAAATTCTCATTTGTGACTTTAGGAATTATTAGAAAGTTAAAGCCTCTGGTGCAAATCACCCTGCAAATGGACAAAGAAAATGAATTCACAAGCTATAGTGACAGGATTGGAAATTAGGCAGCTCTGAATATCCTTCTGCCAAACTGAGACAATACACATCTCTATTTTTATCTTGTTTCTCATTTTATATTTTGGAAAGGCAGTGCGCATTGGAAATAGACAGGCATCCAGCAATTTTTCTCACACTGATAGCTTTGAAATGTCTTAGTCATACTCATAGAACAAGATCTTTTAACATTTCAAACAAAGTAGTCACTTTTGAAGGTAGCTCTTTAAAAGGAAAAAGTACAAATACTCTTCTTCCCATAAAAACAGAGAAGCACAATTTTTTGCCAAGGTATTTCATACAGTTGCTTCAAATCTTTATTATCCTAAGGGCAATCTTCTCCAACATGCCCAGGACCTCCAAAAGATGTTGAATGGATGCCTCAGTAATAGCTGAGGTGTTGTGAACTGCTATTCTCAATTGAAAGGAAATACACTCTTGCCCTTTTGGCAATAATTTCCTTTAAAAACCTGTTATACATTTCAAATAATGAAAAGAAGCCCAGAACATCTTACTATGCACTTGCTGGGTAATCGTATCAGTCATTTATAGGGTATTTCTTACAGCTAGCTCAGTAAAGGTGGTAGATGAGAGTAGATATAAAAAAGTTCTTTGCTTGCTTCATTTGATAGCACAACCAGATCCCTTCTCTGGTATCGCAGGCTCCGATAAGTGGTTCTCTGAGGACCATGCATGAACATAAATGACCAGCTGCATGTCTGAAGATGATAGATAGATAGATAGATAGATAGATAGATAGATAGATAGATAGATAGATAGATACTTACTCCTGGCAAAAGTAGTGTTTAAAATAATGTTAAGTAACATTAAGTATTACTTAAACATGAGAAACAGTCAGACTTACCTAAACTCATCCAAAAGACACATCTGAGGATACTTTGGACCAGTGAAGTAGGATGGCACATTGCAGTGAGCTTTTGAGTCTGTGGTTTTGGTTCATTACCCATTGCAAGTTTGAATTCTGCTTGAACCTCAGGTAGGTTCAAGCCAAAACCTTTGTTGCCAGGTTTTGTGACTGAATTTTGTGGCTTGGATCAGTTTTTATTTGTTGAATAGACCTTATGTGATTGGTAATCTCAGCAGTACATTATTATACGAAACACATGGAAAAACAAAACTAGTATGATCTTTTTGTTCTGTAGCTGACTCACTGACACTTTAAAGAAGTTCTTTTTAAAAAATAAGGGAAAAGAAAATTCTTCAAGTAATGGAAAAAAAAAATTATAAGAGAACGTGCATTTGAATAACATCCAAATTACTATTTACCTCTGTCAGTTTTCCTTTTTTGTCAATTTTCCTCTGAAGTGCTATGTATTCAATGAAATCAAATGCAGAGGGAAAACAGAATGCTATTATTGTTGTTGTGGTTGTCTGTTCTTGTATTTGTGCAGACTCAAATGTGAAAAACTGTTTCTTGCTCTGCTACCTTTCACAATTTGGTGCAGATAAAAATATCCTATTTAATTTCAACAGAAGCATATAACAGTTATCTTTGTAGGTGTCATTTCTAGGAATGATTGGTGGGTGAAGTGATCTGTAGCATGAGTACACATCTAAGTAGTTACAAATCAAATGCAAGTAAAATTTTACAGTCATGTAAACAATGAATTTAATTAACCAGCCAAAATCACAAAGTCACTGTTGAGGGAACTGTCCTCCAAGGAATAGATGTGTATAAAGCAAGCTGCATTTAAAAATAGAATTAGTTTTATTAATTTATCCATTTAATTTTATTTTAAAACTGGTGAAACTACATGATTTTTCCTTTATATATATATCCATACTTACAGTGTAATCACTGTTTTGTTTATCAGGTCATAAAGAGTTTTGTGTTTGGTTTGGGTTTTTTTTAGTGTTTTCTTTTTTCAGAGTTTAAACAGACAGACAATAAAGGCTAGTTATAATTAAAGCTTATTTTTCACAGTATTATGAACATGCACAAAGTGATAGAAATATACAGAAAAAAAAAGAGAGATTTTAAGGTATTTATTGAGATGATTCGGGAGTTTTGATTGAAACATTTATGTAAGTGCTTTTCTGGATGTGTGCCAGTGCACTTAGTTGTTCTTTTACTGATAACTGTCCAGTAAAACAGATCTCAGACTGTGGTTGACACAAGTCCTTGCTTTATCATGGTAACTTGAGTTGGGACAAAACTGAAGTTTTTATTTTAAATATCAGTAAATTTGGAGAGAATTCAAAACTGAAATAGGATTTGAACTTTGCTGCTTCGATCACTTCAGATCCTAAGAGAACTGCTATGAATCCGTGATGGATTGTTTCCCTACTGGCACCATCCAAATGAGCTGCAGAACAGCTCAACTTTTCTTTGTGTGAGTGGAAGTGTAGCTTTTGATTACGTTTCAGTGGGTTTTATTTTGGTTATCTTCACCTATGATATAATTTGTTATGTTCTAATATAGTTTGAATATGAACTATCTTTCATTTAGCAGTTAAGAAACATGTAAAAATGTAAAAGTCTGTATGCTTCACTTTTATTCAATAAAATGAGAAAAGATGATAAACTAGTGTTTCATCAGAAAAATAATTAAAAAAAAAACAAGTAGCATTTAAAAGTATTTAAGGTAACTGCAGTTTTTTTCTTAAAGAAAGGTTCTTGAACTAAAACAAAGGAGCTTGAGTAGAAGCTTTGAAGATTGAATCTGTGACAGCTTTACAAGAAACAGGAAACTCTTAAACACCTGTCAAATGAAATAGAGACTGTACTCTGCTCCGAGTATGATTGAAAGATTTTAGCGCTGAACCTTTCCTAAGATGAGAGTTGGGATTGTGTGTGTGTATGTGTATATATATATGAGAAATTTTTTTTATCACCTTTTAATCAGGAAGTGGTAAGATGTTTTCCATACCTGTGCAAGAGCTGATAAGTTATTTTCTACAAACCTACAAATATATTTTTCCATATGATTTGCCTTCACCTCAGCTGTGTTACTATTCCCGTAGTACTCTAAATTATGATTAACAAAAAATTAATAGTCTACTAGAATTTTAATCATAACCTCATAGAAATGCTCTATGACATATCAAAAAATGATTCAGTGAAAAACCTTACTTTAAGAAACAGAAAATTTTTCATAAAGTACCAAAATTGTATGAAATATGCATTTTATAAGACGAAACACATGGAAATACAAATCACAGTAATACATTTCCTCTACTAGAAAGCACAAGTTGTTTTTGTTTGTTTGTTTTAAATGCCCTTAAAAATCTCTTGCTCTTCTATCAACAGTTTCTGCATGTCCATGGAAAGAGAAAAAATTTTTTTAAGAATTTCTTATTAAGAATCATTCTTCATTTTCAAATATGTTGGTATCATTGCCATAATCAGTGACATTTTACTGTAAAATTACTTGTTTCAGAGCAGTGTTTTGTTTTAGCAAAGTCAGAAATTAGATCTCTGAGTCCTGAATATTGCAAAAACTTTTCTAACATATTGCAGATATGACATTTCCAAAAGAGTCCTTCAGCTGTATCATTTCCACAGTAGTTATTAAATTAATCTATATAGCTCATAGGTGAGATCACTGTTCCAGTGTACCCAAGATGGCAGAAGTGAAGAATCATTCATTATTATTAAATAAGTTAGTGTCAAAGAAATGTAAATCCTTAACAAGAATTTTTCATGTTTGAAACTTTCTTCTTTTCTTATTCTGAAAGATATGATATTCTTTTGCTGATATACAGCATAATTATTGTTGGAATTAATACAATTTTAACAGGACATAATATTCCTAAACCATCTTGAAATAAATATGCATATACTGGTCTGGGTGTTATGAAATATTCAGCATATGACAAGAAATACTTTGAAAGGTAGATATGTGCTGGCACTCCAGTAATTGGGTTCATGAATTGCTTCCAATAGAAATGTGAAAGTTGCTTTTCCTCTCTCCAACTAATTTCACCAGTGCTCATGAAAAAGAAGTCACTTTTAAAGATAGTTTAAGAAAATGCTCTGCTCACACAGAGATGAAATACTGACTTTTTGACTGTCTTTTTTTCCCCAGTGATCCAGGTATTTAGTGACATATGCAATTTGTGCAATATTAATCTAGCAATACTTG
This sequence comes from Pelecanoides urinatrix, assembly GCA_013400755.1. Taxonomy (NCBI): domain Eukaryota; kingdom Metazoa; phylum Chordata; class Aves; order Procellariiformes; family Procellariidae; genus Pelecanoides; species Pelecanoides urinatrix. Next base: position 64,174 of record VZTQ01015498.1, read on the forward strand.
CAGTAGTCTGAGAGAGATACTACCAGTATTTTTCAAGAGAAATCCCACAACTATGTTTGTCTGCATTTATGGTAAACCCTTGTAGGAGGAACTCGAGGACCTCTTGTCAGGGAAGTGGAGAAGGTAAAGAGAAAATACCTTCACTTCTCTTTTCCAGCAAATAGAAATGTGTTTGCATAATTAGAGAGAATAGCACTACTTGGTAATGAATGCCTATTAAATACATCCTCTCTAAGTATTCATGTTTATTTCTGAGAGCAATGATACCAGTTTCTCAGACGTTAAAGATGAGACGCTACTAGAGATTAAAGTATCAAAAGCAGAGATTCTGTTAACAAATGACAAATTAAACAGCAGAAGTTCCCAGGACATATCCAAGAGCTCTGAAGGAACATGGTGAAGGAGGCTGAACTCCTATAAAACAAAAAAGCAAACAAAAAACTCCCAAACCCAGTTATTCATTAAAATGATCTTCTGTAGCAAAAAATATTTTACCTACTTTTGAGAGAGGGGCAAAGGAGATACTAGAAATCACAGATCTTCAGTAATAAATTTGGTTGAAGTAAAAATTTAAAAATCAAATTATTAAATACTTAATAGATCATAATTTTACAAGGAGATTGGTGTCTATAAGGGGAAAAAATATGTCTCTAATTTAATGTAGTATAATTCCTTGAGGGTGTCAATAAAATGATGAGTGAAGGAGATAGGTAGACATGTTTATGTAAGCTTTCAAAAAGCCTTTGGCAAAGTCTTTCACAAGAAGCCATTAAAAGTGATCAGTCTTAAGGGGAGAGCTAAAATTCTCTGTCACAGGTCAGAAGCTGGATGAGACAAGGAAAACAAAGAGCCTGAATAACTCATCATCTTTGAAGAGAGTGAAATGTTAACAGCGGTGTGTTTGAATATTGAAAGAGCACTACTCTGGTTTAATGTACAGTTTGCATTAATGATCTGGAAGAGAGAGGAAATGAGCAAACCCCTGATTATTTATGATAGAAGTAAAAAAAAGATTTTGAGAAGATTCAGGGGGATTTAGCAGAATGAAGTCACCAACATGATGACAGGTACAATGTAAGCTGACTATGGTAGAATACTGCCCTGGGTGGGCAATTTTCTAAATGCTCTTAAATATTTTTGGATCTATAATTAAGATAACTTTTCATTGAAGAAAACGAAACTCCTATGTGTATTTCTCAGTTATAGCTCAACTTCCCCTCATCCCCTGCCCCTCCCCCCCGAAAAGAAAAAAATAGCTTTTATGTATCTGTACTTCAGAAAGCAAATACACTATTTGGAGAAGAAGAAAACACCATTGAAAAGTCACTTTAAATTACTCTTGAGTTTAATGGTAGGCTTTGAAGCTGAATATATGTACATGCATGTATATTAGTTGAGTAATTAGACATCACTGTGACAGGAGCATTTGGGAAACTGATGTAAATTAGTATATAATACCACAGAGCTTATACTTGATTAGCTGTGATGGCAATGGTCCTTGATGATTGTAGCCATCAACGCAGTCAGGCCTCAGAGCTCTTCCATGAGGAGTGGAGCTGAAACCAAAGCAGGCATCTGCTTTCTCTCCCTCAAAATCTGAGATCTATCCTTTTACAAGACAGCTGAGTTTCTAGGCAGTTTGCAGGTCTTGGTCTCTGTCCCTGGCCTAAGCATTTTCAAGGATGTTACTGTCAGGGCAGGTGCTTTATGCTGCTTCTTAAACCAAAACCAGTCCTGCTCCAGCACTCAAGGTTGCCCTTCTTCAATGACCTGTAACTGACCATTAGTAAGTTGCTTACAGTTTTGGGGCCTCCACTTCCAAGCTGTGCCCACATTGGCAAAGCCTTTGCTGTTATCCTACGGCTAAAGTGCATGTTGTAAAAAGAGACACGTGGTATCAGGTTCATACAGCCAAGTCTTCTAACAAGCTGATGAGAAGCCCAGGAGATCAGCAGCAGCACCTTGCACTATGAGCAGCAAACACCACTAGTGTAAAGCTTCTGACCTCTTATTGGCAGTTGTGGTAACGTTTTTACAAGGCAATGGTACACACACACAAAAAAAAAGTATACAGTTTTGATATATCTGTGTGGTTATATTTGGGTTCAGAAAAAGCTAATGTTAAAATCTGAGTATTGTGTTTCTACTTTTATGAGAGTAACAGGTTTCTGCTTTAGCTACATAGGATACAGATTTCCTAAAGAATTTAAGTATTACTTTAATGGTGAATATACACCCGGGGAGGATGATAGGTCTGGGTGTGAGTCCCTGTTATAAGAAGCAATTATGCATTTTTTCCTGACAAGGCCGTTACGTCAAACGTAAAAACTATTCTGATGTTACAAACTGATTAAATTAAACAACAAAGGCATATTTTGGCATGTACAGTGATTATGGGTACAAAGTGAGCGGGACTAAAATTGCTGTGAAAAATTGAACTTTCAAAACATTTAACTATCCTCCAAATTGCTGCCTATTGTCAGTATAATGTATTGAACTAAATAGTTATGTGACCATTTTTATGTTCCTATAGTGGTCTGTCTCAGACATGGTTAACAATATCCTTTTCTACAAGGATAGAAAGCTGTTGACAGCTTTCCATTTTTAATGCTGTCACATTCATTTTATTATTTAAATCAATTCATCTTATCAATTAAGGTATAAGTATCTGTTAAATATTGAACCTATATTCATAAGTAGGAATTCTGTAAAAATATGGAAACTATATTATAAGTCAAGTTTTCTGAAAAACTTAAATTTCTGCTGTCAAAAATCACATAGGTATCTACATTGTAATCAGCGGTCATTTGGTGAATTGTAATGCTAGTCTTTCCCTGTAGAATTTTTAGTCACATCTTTTTCCCTGGCAGGACAAATAGAGAACCTTATAGAAATCTGTAAAAATGGTAGGAGAACAACACATGCAAAAACCTCTTGGTTCACGTGATTTCTGTACAGTGCCACAAGAACAATGTCAAGCAGAACACCCATAGAATAGTTCTGCAGTCCAAAAAAAAAGAAAGGTTTTGAAAAGTCACTGGAGCTCCTAATAAACTAATAAGAGTGATTTTCAATGCTGATCAACACAATATATTAATTAAATTTTAACAAACTTAACATTAAGCCAGCTGAAGGGAATTATTACTAGATCTATAGCTGTATGGCATGATGTGATAAAATCCTTTGGTGTATTAGTATACTCCAGGAGCTAAATATAACATAAATAAAGAAGGTAGCTAACTATAATGAATATGCAATGGTAAAAATCAGTGTTTACATAGTGCTGGATTTTAACACTCTTGCATTCACTAAGCATCTTGCCTCACAAATAGTCTCACTTAGTAGAAATTTGATACCAATCTCCATAAAAAGCATTGAGAGTCTCCTCTTACCATCTGTAGTGTGAGTTGTGTGGGCTTACCCCACTATTCACCTGTAAACAAAGGAGATGTAGTCAGGTCTACAGAGGTCCTGTCAGAGGGAGCAAATTACCTTGAGCAGGAGAACCTGATTGCCTCTCATGCTTCAAGAGAGAAGCAACATCAGCCTTCCTTTCTTCTCAGTTTGTAGGCAAAGAAATTATGGTTATTTAAAAAAAAAGAGGCATTTTAATTTGTTTAAATATGACTTTGTGCAGTGAATGGCATGGGAATTTGAATAATAGGAAAAGACAGGCTACAGAAAATGAGTTCTAATCATACTCATATGGGAGTAAATTTTACACTTGAAATCCAACTTTTTTTTTTTAATGAGTTCTGGTCTCTATGCCTTTGTATCCATAAATATATGTGTGTGATAATGATAGAGATGTTATACAAATTTATGATTACAAATTAAACATGGAAATCCATACAGTCCTTTTATTTGTAATTAAATAAGGTATAAATACTTTGTAGATAGATTAAATAACCAATTTCATTTGAGTGCTTGGCATATTTTAGCTAACAAGGAAAAGTGGAGGTCTTACCCTTAAATCACTAAATGAAGATTTTTTTATTATTGTTATTAATTTATTTACTTCTGTAAACAGAGAGTGAGTGCTGCTGTTTTATATGATCAGCTTTCTGTCTTCTGGGCTGTTTCCTTGTCCCCCAGTTTCTTTTGCATCTTGCTGTGGGGAAAACATTCTCAGAGATGGCTTTTGTGCTAGAAGTGGCAGGTGCAGCCAATCAGCATTACACTATTAAATAATGCAAATCACATCCTTGGACAATCAGACCACACATTTGCCAAGGAATAGCATGTACACAGATCAGTAGGGCTGGGAAGAGCAAGTAAAAACTCAGAGTGATCCTTGCTGGAAGGATCATACTTCTTTGTCTTCAGGAAAATACAGCTGAGGTTTTTCTTTTTTCTTTTTTTCTTTTTTTTTTTTTTTTCTCTTCTAATTCCTAAAGGATTTTAATTCATTTTGACTTCAGCCTCTTGCATTGCCCTGTGGTAACTTAGATGCTTCCACTTATTAAGATAAATATTTTATATTTTAAGGAGCTGTTTTTTCCATTTTTGAGAGTGAGGGTTTTTTTTATTGTATGGAGTAAACAGTTTATGGTATAGATACAGAATTTCTGAGAAGTGCAAGGAATGTAAAGATAAGCAAAACTTTTCATTTCAATGGGTGTTGATCTCTGCGAGCTGGAAAGATGTGCTCTGCAGCTATTCCACTGTACACGTACAAAATTTATTTGTAAGAATTTATCAATGTGTGGTCATAATATCCTTAAACAGCCAGAATTTTTCAGCAAGAAGATTAGTTTTTCACCCTAATGAGGGCCAAAGCAAAAAATGTAAGTACAGATGTAAAAATAATCAATTACTATCATTCCTCTGGTTCGTTCTATAAGCAAAAGAAAAAAAGAGAGGACATAACATTTGAATTTTGACAGTTTTTCTAGTGTCTGTTTATGATGGCATTTGAATAATGCCAGATATATGAGAAATATCACAAATTAGAGACCCAGCAGCTCATGTCATCAGCTAGGCCAGTGAGGCACGGGATTAAGAACAGAGGCACAAACAGAAAAAATTCCAGGTCAAGCTCAGTGAGTGTATAATTTCTCAAGCTGTTTTTAGGAAGTCAGCTTAGATGACATTTCTAGAACAGTCCCCATTCTTTTCAAACTGGAAGGATTTTGATATTTTGTCTAACTGAATGGAGGAGAAGGTTTTGTTTGTTTGTTTGTTTTAATTAAATTTTAGTTTCTGTTGAAGTGCAGCTTTGATTGAACTGAGGGGAGGGGATAGCTAGAGGGACCATAGCACTCTGATTGCTCATGGTAAACTCAACCATTTCAAACCAGAGAAAGACTTAAGGGAGACCCAAATGCCTTAAATTATTAAAGCAGGAAGAAAGTTAGTGTTTTTTTCAATTGCACTTTTTCTTTTATTAAACCCAGACGCTTTGATCACTTTTTCCTTTCATCCACAAAATAAGAAGAGCTATTATTTTTCTGGATCTGCCTCAGTATCTGCCCTTTCCTCCAATTCAAATGACTGGGGAGGCTGGCAAATGAGATGATGACAGAGCTGTTTCACCCATTTTTCCACTTTTGAGATATTCCTAAAGGAGAAGGAATTTTAAGAGATGTTTTGGCTATTTTAAGGATAATTTATAGACCAGAGAATTCTGTCACTTTTATCCTCACATCTGATGAGAAACATTTCCTTTCTTTTAAGCAGCTCCATTTATAGTATTTCTTCCAATAACAATTCCAGCAAACAATAAATCGTAAATCAGTAATTCTGACCAGCTGCTAGTAGCTGGGGCAGACTTAACTATGCATTTCCTCATAAGGAGCAAAACTAGACAGTTGCATTTCAGAGGTTTTTCTCATTTGTTGTTATTTGAAAAAAAATATATGCCTCCCCTTTCCAAAAGCCTTTTCCTTTACAAAGCATCAGTTTTGCTTACTGAAGCTGAAAATAAAGCATCAGACTGAAAAAGAGGACATTAACACTAAAATTTGGTTTTGTGTCTCTTCTTCAGTATCTCTGTAATGGAGAAATATCACTGCAGTGAACTCCTGAACTCCTTATCTGAATGTGAATAGCTTTATTGCCAATTGTGTACCTACTTTATGTACTAAATGACAACTTTTCCTCTGTTGTTCCCTTTCTCCCTTCATTGCTCATTAGAAGCATTTGTACTGATATGTACAAAAAGAATATATACCATGGTACAAGAATATATACCATGGTACAAGACTACAGAGATACAGCTCTGCTGGGTTTAACCGTTGCAAATTATCTGTTACTTAAATTCACTGTTCATTGCCATTTAGAAGAGCTCAAGAAAAGCTGTAATACTAAAGGCATTTTTGAAACCACTTAGCATGAACCCAATCTTTTTTTCCTCATTCTATCTACCATGTACACAGCAGACCAAATTCAGCTTTGTGGGCTTGGTACAGTAACATGGTTATGCCTTGTGTCAGGATTATCAAAATACTTGCTTTAATTGACTCTTTCATTGCAGTTCAATTTGTCTTTTGTTTTCTTAGTGAATAAATGATAACTTGGGGTGGAGGAACAACAATCTATTAAAATATTCTGTATTTATGATGTATGAGAGATGTATGAGAGAGACTAACTGAAGTCCCTGAGGAAAAACCAGAAAGAATACCTTTCTTAATTGTTGCATCATAACCAGCAAAATCTTAATAGAATATTAGATTAACATAGAATCATAGAATCATTAAGGTTGGAAAAGACCTCTAAGGTCATCGAGTNGAGAAAACAAGGCAGAGCTTTGAGAAAACAAGTTTCAAATATAAAATTTTAAATATTGCTTGATGTTTCTAAATTCACTAATTTTTATGGGTTAATGAGTTAGCTGTAGTTTTTGCCTCTTAGTGTGCTTGCAGTTAGAATGTTTATGGTTTTCATTTTCATTTTATGAGCTAATAACATAGGTTCTTGAGTTTTCAGATCTACTTAAAATGTTGTATAACTGACTATAATGGGGGATCCCAAGGTTTCTTCAACCGCAGGGGCACACAGCAAGTCAGTCATAGATCTGCATTAGTAGCAAAAAGAGTGCTTACCTAAGAGAACATGGCTAGGCTCCTATAAACCAGTCTATGACTTCAGAGTTTGAGCCATGTAAAGTTGAGTTAAAGCACTCAAATATAATGATGACCTAAGCTAGCATTTTGTTTGCAAACCTACATGATTAGAGATAGCATTTTTAATACCATTAACTTCCAACTGAAAAGTTCTAAAAGTTAATACCCACCGGTGTCATATCCAAATTATCTTTAAAAACAGGAGTATTTGATCTTAATATTTCCATTTTTCTTGACATACTCCTGTATTATGTACACAAGCTTCTGTTCTTTCTCTCTGTCTTACAAATATGAACATATAAAACCTGAAAATATTTCTAATAGTAATTCTACTACTATTGTTATGTAGGCAAAATATAAGAAAGTGATAGTAAAGTATAACTTACTGAGTTAATTCTTACTTTTTAACATAAATAAAAATGACCAATTTATGACCAAAGCATTTCTGAAACCATTCTCTAACACGGAGCAGAAATTTATGAATCATTTGTCATAATTTCAAAATTAGGCCATATGCAGCATGACATTTCTCCAGTTACTCTGAAGTAAATCTGGAATGATGTCAAAAGTCAGTTGCCATTCTACCATATGCATCTCACTCAAGTATTTTCCCATCAGCGAAAAAAAAAAGGCTAGTAATGATTCAAAGGCTGTCTTTTCATCATTATTAGCAAAGGCTCGATATTTAGGTGATTCAATAAAGCTGTAGACAGATTGAGGGGTACATGGCTGCCAGCCTTTTCTTACAGTTGAAGATGTGGATCCTGAAAGCTCTTCCTGTCCTAGAGCAGCTCTGGGCTCCTATGCAGATGACACAAAGAAAGCAGTTTGTGGAGAAAGATGTTTTTTCCCCTGAGCCGTCACCACTCTTGTTTGTATTTTTCCTGTATTTGATAAAATTAATTTGCCCTTTTTTATGGTATTTCTCCTCTCCAGCTTAAAACTCCCCAATTAGAATAATGTTTTATGTTCCTATAATGGCTGTGCAGAAGATATTTGTCCAATTCTGTGTTTCTCAAACACAATTAACATTTCTATTTAGCATTAAATATTCATAAATCTGACCTCAGACAACTGGTGGCTCTTAACTAACACAGAGATTGATAACAGTAGTTCAGAAAGTTGATTCTTTTTTTTCCTGTTTTGCAAGAGTGATACAGGTACACCCAGAAACTGCAATGTCAGGAGAAGAGCTGTAAATCCCATTCTTTAATTTCTTTTTTAAAATATCGTAATTTTGTTTTGCTCAATTATTTTTTTATGAAACAGAGGAAGGAAACAACATTCTGTACATGTTTCTAATACGTAAGCTTTCACAAGAGAGCAAAATTGCTCCGAGTGATACAAAATTGCATGGTTGAATGACATAAGTATTTTTGGCCATTCTTTGCCAGAACACTCCTTGCCATCAAAGTTACTTGATTACCGTATATTGAAATATCTACTGTTCAAATGTTAATTTCCCAGACCTGAAGTCTAGTTTTTATATCATAAAATGTAGTAAGTAGCAATAAATCTAGAGAACACAGTGATCTTGACCAATTCCTGAAAATGTGTGAGGGACTTCATTTTCTTTGGCACAGAGAAGTCGTATTGTAAGTCAGGAAGTGTTAAAGAGTTGGGAACCATCTTCTCCTACTCATTCATATGAAAATGTGCTTACTGAGACTGCTTTCCATTGCTGAGAGTTTTTGGAATATATTTCCTCTCTCACTATGACCATATTGAGTTAGGAACATGGACTGAGGAAGCAGATTTGAATTTTCTGACCTAGGAGTTTCAGCTGGCAAAGATCTCCTATGATTTTTTTCAATCTTACATGATTTTTTTAATCTTATATGATTTTTTAATCTTTTTTTTTTTTTTTTTTTTTTTTGGTTT